>JBBPNZ010000430.1:0-20086 GCA_038091195.1 Phylloporus rhodoxanthus | reverse complement strand
TGACACCAGTGAATTTGGGAAATCAAGGTGAGGTGAACAAAGAAATTGGGAATGCAGAGACCTAAAGCATGCAGATAGAGGTAGACTGACAGGCAAGATGGCAGACCCAAAAGCAGACGGAGCTGGCACTGATATGGGTGAACTGGAAGAGAGTTTGGAGGATAGATGTGTGGGCAGAAGGATGGGGAATATGTGGAGACAACAGCAAGACTGACATAGAAGAAAGTGTGAATAGAGATCGGTACTTGGGCCAAATTTATACGACTTACAAGCAAGGGTAAGACGGGACTAGTGCGGGAAGCATAAAAATAGGTAAGAGATCCATGTTAAAGGCGGGATTTATTCAACTCACAGAAACAGAGCAGCTGTCAACAGAGACTTGAAGCTGGAGATGGAGAGCGAGAGAAAGCAAGAGGCGATATATGCAAGGGATACAACACAACAACAGGAACGAGACAAGACTAGTACATTAATGAGCTAACAGACCAAATCCGAGCAAGAATACTGCAACTCACAACAGGAGCAAGGCAGACCACCCAAGAGACGAGAACAGACCGGGCGTTAAATGGGAGGCGGCGTGTTAAGACAGGTAGGCTAGTATATCGACTTCGGATGCAGCAAGGGAAATGGTTGGATGTGCGAGGAAATGTGACCACGGGAAGTTTGAAAAGACGACAATCGCCTGAGGACAGCGAGATAGTAAGGCTGATCGGGGACGACTAGGATGACAGCTCAGTAGGGCACGGAGCGTCCTAGAGAATGGGAAGACAGGCAGATGGACGCTGGGAGGAGGAACGAATGGTGGCGGATGGGGGAGGGCTAAAAGACTTGGGCGATGAGAATCTGACGGTAATAGTCCAAAGATGCATCAGCAATGAAAGGGTGCACAGTGACAGTATCGTTGAGATAGACCGAGGATGGAAACCAATAGTGTGTACTCACGTAGGGTGGTAGGGGACGGCAAAGTGCTCGTGATGAACGCAGTGATATGGCGCTTAGAGAAAAGTGAGAACAAAACTGATAGCTAAGAAGATGCGTCGACGACGATGCACCACAAAGACAGAGATGGCCAACACAGCGCGTGGATGGCGCTGAGGTGGGAGTACTGCCAATATGAGGCAGTGTAAAAGTCCGAGATCACAGATAGGCAAATATCGATGATATTATTATCATTATTTGCCAACAAGTAACAGCTGGACTACGACTGCGTCCGCCAACTAGTGCAACACCAGGGCAAAATTTTCTCTGGCTCTACCGCCAATATCGATATGCTTGACGCATTCGACGGCGTGCGTCTTGGCATCCAACCGAACGCGCTAAGCTATCGTGACTGTTAACAAGATGAGGAAGAAGGCATTGCTTGTGCTACCCGCAGTAAGATCCGACGATCAGCAGTTGCATGAACGATCCTGACTTGTCCGTAACGGGGAATAGGCCGTGGTACCTGTGATTACCTTAACGACGGTTCCAGAAGAAAGGATACAACATGGCGCAACACACCAGAATACACCGCCAGCCCAAACATCTCTGCCGGGGTCACCAACCTTTAGCCGCCTCACAAACGGGACAAGTCCCAGGCAGCCACATGCAGGCATACACGACACGATATGACGAACAGGCTCGGAGCAGCACAAGCATGTGCAAATTTGCTACCCACACTGGCGCTGCAGCACGAAGGCGAACCAAGGATGCCAGAGCCGTGATTGTGCCAATGAGCACAAGCGACGAAGCGCCCATGATCGTCGTCCAGGTGATGGTCGTGAGCCCTACCGTGGCACCGTCAGTCACACAACAACCAGAGGACAAAAAACGAAGAGGCGAACGCACCAGCAGCCAAAACCGTGGCAGGTATCGAACCATGTACTGTAGCCAGTTTATCTCGGACCACCACAGCATCATCCTAGCATCTTTAACACCTTGCCCGCCTCAACTCAACGCACCGCTTTTTCCCATCGCAAGGACATAGAGCAGCAGGCAGCGAAACACCGTCCTCCACGCAATTAGGAAGAGTGAGAGCGTAGAGCCGTGCAGACGCGTGCACGCACAGTATCCGGTGCGTTGCCGTGCTCTTGAGCGAACGGTCGCCTTGTCGGGTTCAAGTTGAGTCGGTATAAACAAAAGGTAATCATGTAGCATCCGAGCGTGTGAACGTGATTTTGCCTACTAGTATGTCAAGCTTGCCATTGTTCCCGACGTCCTTGAGGTCAAAGCTTTTCGTGTTCTCCTCGATGAAACTGTACGAGCAAGGCCTGAAGATCATCAAGGATGAGAATAGTGTAGGATGCTCAGAGATGAATATTGGGCAAGTCAGTAACCAACTGCGATGCTGACCTGTGCATCTGAGACAGGAAGGGAGGCGGAGGCCATAGCATGTTGAAGGCGTGAATGATAATACCCTTCCACTCCTTGGCAAGGTACGTCTGAAGTTTTTGCGAGATCTCCCTCAACTTGCTGTCGTTCAACGGTTGATAACGTTACCAGGGAGCGGCAAACGAAAGAGTTCCCACTGCCGGGGCCTGTGGACCACAATAGGACTAATAGTTCTCTGAGTCTGCACGAGACAATTAATAGGGAGAGAACAATGAGACTCGCTCAAATTGTCCGGTAACGAGGCCCCACTGCCATAGCAAGTGCAACGTGATTGGGAAGTACTGCCAGTCCGGCTATACGACGTGTAAAGATGCAGCGCCGTGACGAGGCATGGACAAAGCATAGCGCCAAGTTCAATGGCAGGCTGAATTGCTTCAAGGGCTGCTTGGGCAAGCAAGCAAGGACACCTCAGCCGAAGAACTATCAAAGCTGATCGGCGACGGTCAATCAGCTTCCGAGTTCAGTGATTAAGCTCGCTTGGGCCCGCAATCAAGCAAGACCAGCGGTTCGGCAGCTGCCATGATACGCCCATGGCGTGTACCCTCGTCTCCCGCCAACCCGCCTATGCGTGGGTCTTCCTGTCTCCATCCCTTCCCTTGGACCTATTAAATACTTCTGAGGTGAGACGGAGCACAGTACCGCTGAATTTGAAACCGTCAAAGCACTCTTGTCAAAGCGTGCCGTTCTGACATGTCCAAGCATCTCCCGCTTTGGTACAGGCATCGCCCGGAGTGATCGTGGTGGTTATAAGGACCGCTGGTGCTCCACAGAGCCACCATTCCATCACCCACGAAACGGACATCTGGTCCGCACACCACCATCACCTGTACCATCTACTCGTCTACTCACCACCATGACTGGCGCGAGTGCCCCCACAGACAACGTCGCATTCTTGCTCTTGCGAGACCTCAGAGAGGGAGTCACTACCAGACGCATTGCTGACCTGGATACCGTCCAGTCCGAGATCGATGCTGCCATGATTGTGCTCAACAGCAAACAGCCACCCAAAGATTCAAGCCACATTAACGATCTCATCGAGTATGTAGTCCCGCTCGTTACACCTCCGCGTCAACTGACGTTCTTCACACAGAACGCTCGTCCGGGAGATTGGGTCACTTCATGATAAGGTCTCAAGGTGCGAGACGAAACTCGCCGACTTTCAACACCAGGCCAAGGCCCTCAAGGAAGACACCACCCAGATCGTCACCCACGCGGAGGCGTGTGGCTTGTTGGTAGAACAACAACAAAAGGAAAATGCCAAAGTTCTCGCCGCTATGGAGGCCACGAAGACCACCGCGCCACCACGTTGCGTAGCCCCGGTGCCACCTCCTGCCGACCCCATATTATGCCAGGCCACTTCCCGGGTTGCTGTTGTCTCATTTCCAGGTGGCCCACGAACCGTCACTATTCACCCCCCTGGTAGTCCGAACTACCAAACAACTGTCCGCGATGACAAGGGGGAAGTTATCATCGATTTTAGGCGCACGAAACCGTTGCGTCGAGAAGGTGCTTTCAGAAGCCCAATCGAAGAGATCGACTGGCAGAAAATCACGCGCGTCTGTGGCCGTGGACCCGAGCAACCAGGTGCTCAGGCGCTGCCACCCAGCCCTCGCTGGCCCGACCGCTCCCAGCCATACATCGCGCCTCCTCCCCGCCACCCAAGCCAGATCATCGCTCGGCAGCGCCAGCTCGCCGCGTCTCTACACACCGACGCCTTTGGGCGCCTTCAGCCCCCAGAGTACCTCGTCCTGAACGCCCGGTCACCTTCACTCCCTACCGGCATGTCTTCTCTCGCGTCCCTTCCAGATTCGCTACCGTGTTCGAGCGGGTGGCGTGACAGCACCGTCTCGCCTTCCATGCCGCCCTCCCCCCTTGTCGGGAGAGGCAAGAAGCGCGTCCGCAGCGAAGACGACGAGGGCACCCCAGTGGCTGCTGAGGCACACAAGAAAGGCACTCGGTCGGCCAACCCTCGGATGATCAAGCGCGAAGTTGAGGACGAGGACGCCCCCGAGGTGAAACGGAAGAGGCTCCGATCCCCGCCCTCTTGGGAGGGCGTGACTTCTGCAAACAGGTCCCTTTCGCGCACGCATAGCTCGCTGGACCTCACCCGCACGGCCTGACCTGACGCGTTAGCCTGACGCGTTTTCTTGTCTTCTTTCCTAGACTAGCCATGTACTACTATAGGGCCGTTTGTGGGGAAGCGGCCGACGTTTCTTGGTTGTTCTCATCCAATCCACTTGTTCCTTGATCATCTTTTTCTGGCATTTTGTTCTTTTATCTGCTCGTGTATTGAAATCTCACTGCGTGTCTGAGTTTCCGAATCAAATGGTTGCTGGGCGCAGGCTGGTCCACGCCTAATACATCACTATGACCAACCGGGATCGAATTAAGCACCAAGACTAGGAGTACTCGCGACAAGAAACGTCGTATTTAGAGGGCCCTAGGATCCCACCAAAGCCATCGAAATTACACCCGCTGCCAAACTCAACAGCGCGAGGGCCTGTTTCCCCACGCTGCTCCGCCACATCATCGGATCCATGACGAAGTCGCCGGCGAGCATCTCGACACACGCCGCATATGTGAGCATGCCTGCCGAGATGGCGGACATGATTCCTTGTGCAAGACGCATGTGCGCTGGTAGAATCTATCAGCTCGGCCCAATCTCCTATGGAGTTAGGAATTTGCGACGTACCCATGTCGTCGTTGTGCGTAAAGATGATTGTGCCGAGAAGGATGCCAGCGGGGGTAGTGATGGCGAAGAGACACGCAAGGACAGGTTTCAGGATGCCCAGATATTTAAATTCAGGTTCTTGAGACGATGGTAGGGAGGATATTCTTATTCCCAAAGAGAGACCTTCGAAGAGCTGGTGAAATATTACAGCGATCAAAAGGGTTGCTGTATAATCAATGAATCAACAATGACCTGGAGAACACGTCGGCAATGACGCACTGAAGTCCGGACCCGACGTTATTGAGAGAGTCAAACCAATTACCAGTGAGTGGATCATGATGCCTAATTGTAATACCTTTACCAGTGTGAGTGGTGAGTAGATCAGTAAATGAAAAGGTCAAGTCTCACAAGGATGCCAACGATCTGCCTATTTTTTCCGACTTTTACCCTGTCTTGGTGGTCATGATTGTGGTGGTGGTGATGGAAAGAGTGAACGTCTGTGACGCCTTCGGTACTCTCGAGGGGATGACAACAATGTCCAGGTTCGATATGATATATATGACCCACACTGCTTGGTGGTGCCCGCTCCAATTCCACGGAGCCGTACACCGTTTGATGGCGAGTGCGTTCATGATGTGACTGATGTACATCTCGTGATTCATGCCTGTGATGACCTTCGAAAAATGCGGATGCATCACCGTTCACAAGGTCGGTGTGACAGTGTCCCCGATGGTGTACGGCACCATATGAATCTCGGTCGTGATGAGGATGGCTTGTGGCGTGGTGAGAATCCGTTTGCCCTATTAGTGGTGTTTGTTCAAGATTCGAGTGATCTGCATCGGGGAGTTTGGGAGTGGCCGGAGCGCACTCCAAGTCTGGGGGGGATACATCTCCAGGGGTCGGCGTGATGGATACTGATGGTGAACTGTATGATTGAAGCCGATCCACAAAAGACGTTGATACATCTGCATGCCCGATCAGACATGGAAAGAATGAGGCAAACGGAGTACTTGCATTCTATAGCAAATATTGCCAAAAGAGATGATAACCTAGCAGGATGATGAGTGGCGTTCGTATCAAAGATGGGGGAGGACACACGAACACGATGAGTCCAACATGTTTTCCAACTTTCCAGCGAGCGAGAACTGGAGGGCTTCCGAGTGCTTCGAAAGAGTCCTGCAGAAGATGTACAAAGGCCGTGGATAGGATGACACCTTGTTCATACGTTGTCAATTAGACGCCTGCAGGAGTATGGTACATGGATGACGAACCAGTCCCGAAATGCTTCCCGATGAAAAATACTATTCGGGGAATGCGGATAAACGAGCTTCGTTTGGAGATAGTTGGAAAAGAGGCGGCTGCCATGAGGAAGTCAGTCACAGGGCTATGATTAGCTATGCCTCGAGGCCTCACCGAAGAGGGAAACCAAGAATATGGAGAACGTGGCAACTACGTGACTGTAGAATGTGTCTGAATCTGACTCCATCAGGAAGGCTGAGAAGTAGGTGTTATCCATCGGACGTATGAGTGTATCGTCGCTGAAAGAACATACCTTTTGCGGCCACAATTAATGGATCAGACGCCACGGCTGATCGTTCCGACATTATGAGTGTACGAGCGTACGGTGTCATTCGTCGCGCAAAACCTGACCAGACCCTAACAATGTTAAGAGAAGAACGACTTGAAACATTCCAAGCTCACAAAGCGGATTATAACAGTCACCACTGGAGTACCTCACCAGTTACTATCTACTTTATGTAATCCTCTCAGTCATTGACCGCCATGTCGCTTCTTGTCCTCTCTGCACAAGACGTTGACAATATTATATCAGGGCTTCAACCAAACGAACTAGAGATGTTGATGGCCTCCGTGTTCCATACGCTCTCTTCTGGCTCAGATTATGTAGCCCCACACAGAACATCCATATCCATGGCTCGACACACCGCACTCTTCATGCCGTCGCGTGTACCAGACATCGGAACGACCATCAAAGTCGTGTCTGTTCCTTTTTCTTCAGATGCTCCACAAGGGTTACCTGCATCCACCCTCGTTCTGGACGAGGCCACCGGCCGCATCAAGGCAATCGTGAATGCCACTGCCTTGACAGCCCTTCGGACCGCTGCTGGTGCGATTCGATCGACTGAACCGTCACGAGACTGACCAGTGACAGGCTCCGTCCTTGCAACTCGCCTCCTCCTCTCCAGTGCACCAAAGACCTTGATTGCATTCGGTGCGGGACAACAAATCAAAGCCCACGTTGATCTTCATCTCCGCGCGTTCTCATCTTTCGAAACGTGCACCATCGTCAATCGCACGAATAATACTCGCCTTCATGAACTCACATCATCTCTCCGCCAATCATACCCCTCCGTCGTATTCAATACCCTGACCCTGAACGATGGTCAATTGAAGGCTGCGGTGCGAAACGCAGATGTGATCTGCACGGCTACGTCGTCCGAGAAACCACTCTTTCCTTCGGAATGGGTCTCTAGCGGCACACATTTGAACCTGGTTGGAAGCTTCACACCGCATATGCACGAGGTAGATTCAGAGCTTATCAATCGAGCATGGAAAGTCGTAGTGGACTCTCGAGACGCCTGCACATGCGAAGCTGGAGAACTTATTGCAGCAGGCAGGACAATAAATCCACATGCAAGTTTGATTGAGCTCGGTGAGTTGGTAGAGAAGAGTGCAGATGGGAAAGTTGTGCCCGTTGCGCTACCGCAGGATCTGAGAGCACCAAATGGAGTGACCATATTCAAGTCCGTGGGGGTTGGTTTGCAGGATGTGGCTATCGCTAGTCTCATCCTATCCCGTGCAGAAAGCATGGGGTGTGGAACATGGATCGAAAATTATCATGTATAACAGGTACATCTTCGTTGAAGCTGTGACTAATACATTGCCTGGAAAAACCTTTGCAGGGCCATTGGTAGCAACATGCGGGTTAGTGCTCAAGGCTTGTCATTGGAATCCTTTCAAAAGGCATTTCAAAAGCTGTCATTCGTCATGGTAATGATGGCCAGAACTTCGTCCGCTATCAGGCATACTTCAGTGAAGCCTATGATATGTGCAAACTTCACGAACCCTACAATCCCACATATCTGTTATCCCAATCAGTCGGGCGCAGATCCAGATGATGAGATCAAAATGGCGATCAGAGTGCGTACAGCATGATCCTATATCTGAGGATCTAAATCCTTGGTTATTTCATATGGATGTTGCCAACCAACTAACGAACCTCCGAAGCCCTTTTCCCAAGCGAAATTGTGACTCAAGAGGCAGTTCTTGTCTTCTCATGGCACTTTTCGCCTAGTTCGACCCCAGATCCTCGGAGTTTTCCATCGCTGGAGGCCAATGCATGACCTTGACGTATGTATATACCCTATGTTGGTGAATGCTCACTGGATCTTTGAATGAATGCTCATAAGCTACTAGACCTACCTAAGAAACGACAATCACTTTCAAGATGGTCACCCCATATCAGATATCTTATCAGAAGAGGTGTGTGCATGTTCCAGCATTCTGAACTTCTGTACGTATTCTTTCGAATGGACGCAGTTGTCCAGCTTTCCACGATTGCAGTCTTCTCATGGTATTTTTAGTCCGCCTCAGGTTTCACCCCCGTTCTTTGAGGGAAGGTTTTATATTGGTCAATGCCTATTGAGCGAGCCTGTATATAACGTGTCCGCGGGTCAGTCCTCGTCGGCAAAATCCAACTCGTCGAATCCGCTATGGGACTATTCTATGCCCACCTCAATGATGTTAGTACTTGTCAACGCACCAGTCGGAATCACCACTAACCTGAGCTCGGTGACGAAACAGAATCATGGATGGGAATACCTCTTGACCTTCGTCTCTGGCGAGGCAGCTGATGAGTGGTGGCGGATGCTATCCACTCCTCCTAGTCCCTACGCGGGAAAGATTATACGGAATTCACCCCAGCTTTACACCTACACCAATGCAGAAAACAAGGACATCCGTTTTTTCTACCACGCCGGATCGCCCGAGGTCGAACGATTCTACCGCAATGTAGTATATATAAAACGGCTCGACAACACAGTCACCATCCCATCAATCACGATCACAGATCACATTAGTGGGAGATGGTGAGTTTTGGTTCACAACGATCTGCTCAGGGTTAGACAAAATCTCGTCGAACAGGTACTTCATTCGATCCAAAGCTGATCCCTGGAGCCACTGGTACGTTCGTATCAAAGGGGCAAGTCTGGTCTGTGGAGACGCAAACTGCGACGCGGTCCACGTATCCAGTGAATACCGAACCAGGTTTTGCATACAAGCCCTTAATGCAACCCAAAGGGACGTGGATGAACCAGAGGATTTCATTATGATTGGAACGGATGAGATATCCATCGCAGCCCCCAAGCGTTACGTGCTTCATATAAACGATGAAGACGATCTCAAGGCCACAAACGGATATGAAAGCGGAACAGGCATGCTTTTCGGCGATCTGAAGAATAGGCTCATTACCCAGGCGGAGAAACAGGTCAACGGTGAGGTCTGGGAGTGTGTTGTAGCGGTGGAGAGGGGCACGAGCGAAGCTTGGGAACTGGTTGATTGAAGTGTTTACGATACAGAACATACTACTTGACAACCGGCAAGTTGCGGGGTACCGGTTTCTTGACAGACGGTGACAGGGAATCTCAGAAGTGCTTACAGGTTCACATCATTGCACAGTCACTGAGGTGCCACAAGTTGAGGTGGGAAGACTCGGATAGCTTATGCAGCAGCGGATTGAGTGACGCCAAAGGTTTGAGGCATTCATGAATTGTGTACTAATACTATAATCTCCAATGTGCATTGCATATCTTTCAAGGACATGTTGTCGCGTCTCCTTCGCCACAGGGTCGACATACATAGGCTATCCACAGAGTCCAGATCTGACCCAATTTGAACGTCAGTCACCAAGGCACTTTGAAGGCACTGACCGTCCGAATGCCATTTCGATTCGAGAGGTTCTCACACTTGGTCGCTTCAAGCTCACTGAGCTCGCCAAAACACCAAGTCTGGGCGACCATATATGTGTCCTTCGGCAACCCCATTCATTTGGGCTGCCGGCGATCGGCGGCGCTCTGGAATCGCGCAAAAGCGCCGTCAAAACATTACGTTTTTCGGACTGTCCCGCAGGCTGCAGATAATAATTATCTGCAGAGCGGTCGAAGTGGACAACGGGAATTTCTATAGGTGTCTCGTAAGTGAGCAAGCCTTCCAGGATCTTGTTGGTTGATTCCTTTTCTGACTATCCTATGAAGCGACGACCGTACCTCGGCTAGCCTGGTCGGCGGCCCCGCCTTACACCATCAAACCTTACAAGCGATATTCGTAGGACAGATCTCAGGGAGCTGATCCGAAAAGTGGCAGTTCCTTAATCTGACCCTGGGCCAACAACCAAAGCTTTTTTGTTGGGCCATTTTGCATAAATACCGTCATTATGCAGCTACTCCTCAGGCAGCTCACCCGAGGCTTTGTTTTAGCGCAATGGTGTCTTTTCACTCTGGTTGGACCGCTGCCATAGCAATCCTGTCTGTGCTTGGATCGACGTGGGCTGTCCCATTGGCAGACAAGCTTAGCCTTCTCAGTCCCTCTGCTCGCGATGTGTTGAAGAGGTCAATTCCCGCTGGTCCTCGCTTTATGGTTTGGGACGATCAATGGGACAATTCGTTGCCCTCAACGACAGAACTGCGGGTGAGAAATACGCTAATGCTACCATCATTTTAGTTGCTGACGTTCACGTCGAGCAGGGTTTCAATGTCTTGTGGGTAGTGTTCACATGATCTATGCAACACGATCGTTGACGCGCTTCTAGTGCCCTTAGTTTTTTGTTGACGTCTGGTCCAGCGGACGAGGCTGAGATTTGGCAGCGGCTAACAAACGGGCAGCGCGCTTCCTACCTGCAAGAGTATCATTCGGCCGGAATCTCGTTGATTGTCACTGCTTTTGGGTCCACTCAGGCGCCGACATCCTCGGGTACAGACCCAGTGAAAGTTGCAGATGACATGGCCGCGTGGGTGATCGAATATAGTCTTGATGGAATCGACGTTGATTACGAGGTACGTCCTCAGACGGCTCGCCCAACGCAAGACGAACGTGCAACTAACGGATAACAGGACTTCAAGGCGTTTAACGGTGGCGGAGGCAGTGCCGAGTCCTGGCTCATCACCTACACTCAGCAGCTTCGTAATCAACTTCCTCAAGGACAATACATTCTCAACCATTCTCGTAGGTTGTCATTCATAACATTGTGATGATTGTTGATCAAATATTATAGCCGTCGCGCCATGGTGAGTACAATTACTAAATTGGGACTACCACCGAGTAACCGGACGGGGAACAAGGTTCTCTCCAAACAGGTGGAGCGGTGGCGGCTATCTCGCCATTGACCAGAGCGTAGGCTCTTTGATTGATTGGGTGAGTTGATTTGGCTCGATCTCTATGCGTCTGGAATTCTAGTTGATTACTTTTTCAGTACAATGTCCAAGTAAGTATATTGCTCATCTGCGGGAGAGCGCTTTCTAATAATGGGTATCATGATAATGCCGTAGTTCTACAACCGTGAGTGGGTCATCTAGGAAACTAGAGCCAACATTTCTGATCTCACTCGGTCACAGAGGAATCTTCGGAGTACACGACTTGCTATAACCTCCTCGATACGTCGTCTGCAATCTGGCCTGAAACAGCTCTCTTCCAGATTGCGGCAAATGGTGTCACCCTAAATAAACTTTTGATAGCAAAACCGGCCTCACCCTCGGATGCTAGAAATGGGTACATGGATCCATCGACACTCGCTTCATGCGTTTCTGAGGCGTCTTCTCGGGGTTGGGGTCAGTTTGCCTTTTCATGTTGGTTGTCACAGAAAGCTAACTAATCACAATTTGTACAGAGGGTGGTTTGGCAGTCTGGCAGGTGATTCCATTTCCACTGTACCTAGGATCCGAGCGAGTGCAAACTGATGTGTTTATTGAACAGTACCCTGACGCCACTTCCACATGGATCACTTCCGTCCGCGGCAATACATGGCCAGTCTCTAGTTCCTGATGTCCAAAAAGAGTGACTGGACATCCTCATGGATGAGTAGTGTTGCACCCACTGCTGCATCGTCACGCCTGCTTACGTTCACCAAGTATCAGATTTAGATTTATTCATGCTGTTATGATTTCTCGTTCCGCACTTATACTCGAATCACACATCATTGCATTATTCTTTTATTTTAATGTTTTGTCCTTATTGTCCCCATACTGTGCCCGTGCTGATAGTGCGGGAGTTCTCTATAACGTGAACCCAATTTTAGATTCTCGTCATTTGTGGCATACTTATAGCACGTTGACGTTGAACCGGCGAGACGTTTATACACTCGGCTCTCTATTGTTCGTGTTCCAACGCATAAGAAAGTCATTTTTCCTCCCAGAAACGGCTATGTAAACGGAACAGTGCTTACAGCGCGTTGCAGAACGATAGAGCACTTGAGATGCTCGGAGTTTGAAGCTGGGAAGCTCTCGGCACGCAGTTTGCCGTTTCAGCCGTCGTGTGCCGTCTTCCCCCCATAGGCACCTTGTAAACGTCGCTCAAGCATGTCGAGATTGGCCACCAAGAAGTCCCCTCACAAGACCCCAAACAAATATTCTCACTCACTGGAGTTGCACAAAATGAGTTGGCCTTCCCAGTACCCTCCAGTGCAATCAGCCATTCTGCCGAAGTGTGTTGGAGCACGCTATTCACTCAGCAGGTTCTTTTCTCATGCATGTCTCAACTTTTATGTCAATTGCAGGCATGATTCCATATTGAAGTAAGTATTGTCATTGCACACACAAGGGGGACATGGACACCCTGTTTGCACACCAAAATCAGATAACAGCTTTGGGTGTTATTTGCTCATCAGACATGGCGATGTGCACAGATATCTGATCAATTGGGGCCTGTCAAGCATACTATGGCAATCTCACCTGCCAGCATGACCATCGTCAATGCCACCATGAGTGGCTGCATCAACTCCCAAGCAAAAAGTATGGTGAAGTCAAGGTTCGGATAGCAAGCAGGAAAGATGGATTTATTATTTTGTAGTATACATGGATTGTGATTGTGCTCTCTGCATCCATGCAAAGATGAATATCTGATAGCTACTCATATCAAGCAATCATTGTCAATGCCTTGATTAGTAATATCATATATCAACCTTGTTCACAACTTCACGAGGCATGATCAGATTTCCCAAATTGGGATATTTCAGTCGGAGATAGTCCCCCTGTACGTCAAATTTTTACGGACCGCTCTATCGTTCTGCAACGCGCTGTAATACATGGCAAGTACTTATTGTCACAATCTGCAAAAATACAAACCATGTAAGGGGTGTGTCAACCTTCTACAGTACACGGTTGGTGTACCCTGCGTTGTTGATCGACACTCCGGAGGAGGGAGGGGGATGAACTGAATGGGAAATGTCATTCCCCCATAGTTGTCGTGGCACGTATCACCAATCGATTGAATCTCGTGATACCTTTAGCAGAGTAAACAAGGTCAACATTGCATTCTGAACCACGTAGTCGCATCTCAGGTACCGTACCTTCATTCTACACGTACCTCATCAAAAGAAACGGGTTCGTATGCTACCATTCTGGGCTTTTGTATGTACCCATCCAGATTGGCGCAGGAGCTATGTGGCTTGCCTCAAACCCGCATGGGACCATTCTACGCCTATCTCAAAGAAGTCAGCAACTGTCAATCTGCCACTCAGCGGTCAATGCTAACCTAGAACTGGGCGACGATACAGGATTAATAGTGATGATCACCTCATTACCTTCTCCAGCCGCGAGGCAGCAGATGAGTGGTGGCAGATGATATCCACTTGTGCTAGCCCCTACGCCGGAAAGATCAGACGAATTGGCCCCACTGGGCTGCCTGATGGCTATCAGTTCCACCGGAGAATGTTCATAACGACAATCTACAACTCAAACGATGGACATTTTCCATATGTCATTCCATCAGTCACGATAACAGGCCACATCAGCGGTGGATAATGAGTGTCATGATCTGCTCGGCATTATTGCAACACATGCTTCATTCGGTGCAAAGCGGACCCCTGGAGTCACTGGTACGTTCGTATCAAAGGGTCCATGTATCGAGCGAGTATCAGTTTTGCATATGAGCTCGCAGTGGAGCTGACAAGAACTCGCAAGAGATGGGAGATTTGGTTATGATTGGAAAGGACGAAATATCATCGCAGCGCGGAAGTGCAGACTTCATATCGACGACGAAGAGGACCTAAAGGTTACAAAGGGATATCAAGACGAAACAGACCTCGTTTATGATTTGGTTCAATGATTACCCAGGTGGAGAAACAGGTCAATGATGAGGTCTGGGAGTATGTCGTGGCAGTAGAGAGGGGAGCAGGTGAAACTTGAGAACTAGATGTAAGAAACATGGACTCGGCCGTAAGTCGGAAGTCGTCTAAACGCTGAGGCAAGCCGCGTAAGTAGCCTCATCTATCCACATCTAGAAAGCCGTTATTCAACAACCACCCTCAAAGGCCGCCTGCCAACCTTGGCGCATTTATATACCGTCACTGTGTCAAGATGGCCCTGGACACACCTACCCCCGAAGCCTTCGTTTTACCGCAATGGTGGCTTTTGGCTTTGGTTGGACTGCTGCCGTCGCAGTCTTGTCTGTGCTTGGATCGACGCGAGCTATACCGTTGGCAGATAAACTTGACCTCCTCAGTCCTGATGCCCGTGATGTGCTGAAAAGATCGATTCCCGCTCCTCCTCATTTTGTGGCGTACGACAAAAAGTTGTTCAATCCAGTTCCCTCAGTGTCAGCACTTCGGGTAAGCAGTACGCCCATGTTATCATTTAGTCGCCGATGTTTACGCTGACCAGGGCTTCAATGTCTTGTCAGTGATGCTTACATGGTCCGCAGCGAGATTGTTGACGCTCTCAGTGTCTTTGGTTTCCTGTTGACCTCTGGTCCAATCGACGAGGCTCTAAAGTGGGAGGCGCTGACAGCCAGTCAGCGTGCTTCCTATTTGAAAGAGTACAACGATGCCGGAATCTCGTTGGTTGTCTCTGCTTTCGGGGCCACTGAGATGCCGACTACCTCGGGTGAAGACCCTGTGACAGTGGCCAACGTCATGGCTGATTGGGTGATCGGGCACAGCGTTAACGGTATCGACGTTGACTACGAAGTATGTACTGCCCTTCGGTAAGATGGACATGCGACTCATTTCGATAACAGGACTTTGGGGCGTTTGAAAACGGTCGGGGCGATGCAGAGTCCTGGCTCATCGCCTACACTCGGCAACTGCGCAAGCGACTTCCTCAAGAAAAATACATTATCAGTCATGCCCGTACGTTGCCCACTTGCCTATCGTATGGTTGTGATGACCAGATATATTGTAGCCATCGCGCCATGGTGAATACAATCGTTAAATTGGCGTAAGACTCGATGACTGAACGAGAGACAGGTTTTCTCCCGAGAAGTGGATCGGAGGAGGCTATCTCGTTGTTGATGAACAAGTAGGCTGTTTGATTGATTGGGTGCGTAACAAGACAATCATGTTCTACGTGTCTTGAACAATTATCTTCCAGTACAACATCAAAGTGAGTACAATGATCCACCTTTGGGCCAAACGTTTCTCTGACAGTTATTATTGATGCAAGTTCTACAACCGTGAGTGCCTGAGTCAGGACATGAGATATTGAACATGATTTCTGACTTTGCTTGGTCAGAAACATCGGACTACATGACATGCTTTGGCCTTCTCAACGCCTCATCGTCGGTCTGGCCGGAGACCGCCCTCTTCCAAATTGCGGACAATGGCGTCGACTTGGACAAACTTTTGATTGAAAAGCCGGCTACGCCTTCGGATGCTGGCAGTGGGTACATGGATCCGTCGACGCTCGCTTTGTGTGTCCGCGAAGCGGCTTCTCAGGGCTGGTGTGAGTTTTCTCATTCTTATACCCGAGAGTCACAAAAGACTGACCAACATCGATGTGTGCAAGATGGTGGTGTGGCGGTCTGGCAGGTGATTCTGTTTGCGTTGTGTTTAGGACCTGGGCGAGCGAAAACTGACATGTTTGACAGTACCCTGATGCCAATTCCTCATGGATTACCACCGTCCGGGGAGATACATGGCCAGTTTCTAGTGATCACCACGAGTAGGAGCTCCCGGAAGTGGTGACTGAGTCGTATGGGTGAGCAATGTTACAGCAGGTCCTGCATGGTCACATCCTCGCGTTCGCAACAACCCTTTTATTGCTTTTACTTTGTACATCTTGCTTTCCGATTGAAAATCCTAGCTCAGCCACGGTGCTGACATCTGTTTAGGACGCTCACGCGCGCATGCCGCATTGGAGTCTCCATAATCTATTCTGACACCAAAACACCTTTTTTCTTCTTCCCACAGGATTAAATACTAGGATGTGTACTTGTGCTTCGCGGTATGTACGTGACGGGTCCATTCCTTCGGGCGTCGATATCATGTACGGTAATAGAATAAGCGGTCTGCGGTATAAAAGTGGAAAAGACTACTTAAGGTATGAACTAGAACGAATGTAAGTCGCAACAGTGGACTCAAAGAAAGAGAGAGCAGGGGAGATGGGGTAAACCAGTGCAGCATGGAATAGGTATAAAGTAAACTAGTAACCACGAAATCCACAAAAAGAGAAATATCCAGTTGGATGACGCAGGATGTTCCCGCGTCTCACTTGGCGACACTCACCGTAGGCTTTCACCTCTCGTCTCTTCCACGACTGCTTTGACCCAGCGCAGTACAACAGTTTCAAGCATTGATTCCCACCCATCATCCTTCCTTGCGACGAGACGAGGGTCAAACATAAGTGGCGGCTCAGCCATATTGGAACGGATCTTCACCGTTGACGGTGATGGTGCATCCACAAAAGCAGAGGGTCCAGCAGTGTAGGCAGAGGAAGAGCGCGCAGGAGATGCACCGCGTGAGTGCGCCGGGGAAGCAGTACGAGGGATATGGTCTGGTCGACCAGGTGCGGATGGGACGATGAGCGGAAGAAGGTAACGAAGCTTGAGTGCGCTACACAACAAAGGTTGGCAAATAATTCAAAAGTTGATAGGTGAATACATACCCAGCCCACAACCGGAGGTTGTCTATTCTCCGGAATGTCCATCCTATTTTTGCCTTCTCGTCTCCGTCGGTGCCGTCTGCGCATTGCTCGAGGAAGGAGATATCATGTATGGAGTCTACGCTGATAAAACCCCAGGGTGTACGGGACCGACGCACCCCAGTGTTGTAAGCTGCGCAGAGACATTGACCAGATGTGAGTGCACTGAAAAATGCAGTTTTGTCAGTGGCTGGCGGAACCAGCGAACGAAGGTGCTCCGGAAGAACAGCCATCAAGAAAGCATATGCACGACCTGCAAGGCGAACTATCAGATGAATTGCATGTCTTTTCTGCTGGTCCACTGACCGACAGGATTATCTGCAAACAACGAGCGCTTGGCCCAATGAGGTAGATCATCTTCCTCGACACTTTCTGCCTCCGAGGCCATCGTGTCCTCCGGCTCCTCCGACAATGACATGCTGCGCATCGAGTCGATGATACCGGATGAAGAAACGACGCGTCGTCCTGGATGTAGTACCCCTTTGGGGGTTTGGCCGATGAAGACATCGCCTGTGCTGACTCTTCGGTTCTGTCCTCGACCTTCCCTCGACTTCTTTGCATTTCTCTCACCCTCCCGCTCCCAACCGCGTTTTCCATCCTTAGTGCCCCCAAATAACACGTCGTCGACGAGGTCAATGTATTGCCTAACCACGTATTGCTCCTTTCCGAGGTCCGCCAGATTGACATCTTGTTTGTAAAGCCAGCCGCCACCAAGTACTAGTCGATCATCCCAACGTTCTCGTTTTTCTCGCTCCTCTTCACTCAGGCTGCGCATGTCGGGGTCGTTCTCGTCCTCCCAAACTGGTATTGATTCGTCACGACCTTGAACGCGTACGAATGAAATAGACATGTCGGGATCAAGATGTGGGAGGTCCAATTCATCGTCTGATATGACCGCTGGTGATGGACCACGGGAATGGGGATGTTGCTCCTGCGATGAACCGCGGTCGCTCTGGGCGTCGTAAGCCTCGTCGGATAATGGTACTCTGGATCGTTCCTCGAGATCGCGGAGTGCGGCGAGTACTTCCAATGCAGACTTGCGGATCAAGGATAAGGGGTCGAGCTGGGTCTTTGACTGAGGCAAGTTACGTTTTGGGACGGGCGTGACCGCGGCGACCTTGTTCCTGTAATGTGTGCGAATTGTACCTGCGGACTCGTCAGGAAGGGCAATCACGTAGTTCCGGACGGAGCGGATGGCACGCGTGGTGGTCTTGAGGATGTCGAGCACGTCGATCACGCGGGAAGTCAGTGTCGGATGATTAGCGCCGCGTGCGCTATGCATATCCCAGGCATGAGTGACTGCGGTGAGATCCTCGACTACGCCAGGAAGGAATGCCTCTGGATCCGTCTCATAGGTCTTGACAAAAGGGGGAAACGTTGGCTGTCGAATCTCTGGGATGGCGGGCGAGGGCGGAAGTTCAAAGTCCATGATGCTGCCCAACGACGGCTTAGATGTTTTCAGGCTGGCCAAGCCTCCTATTGCGGGTACGAGCTGGCTGTTCAGCTTCTTGGATAAGCTATTTACAGCTTCAGCGGGGAGGGCATGAAATCGAGGACAAGACACGTACTTTGACCTTGCAACGATGCCAGTCTTGGTGAAATAGTGCTGGAGGTGCTCTATGCTGCCGAGGGTCATGACGCTCTGTCGTTTGGCCGCGCTGCGGCTGAAGGGTTTAAGCGGTTTATTGGCCGAGTTCATGTTGGGGTAAAAGGCGGTCAGTCGACGTGTCTTTGGCGCGGTCTCTGATGCCGGCGACGACGAGCCCTCGCCCTCGCCCTCGTCTGTGTAGTCTGGCGTGAGGGCGGGTGTTGTTGAGTCGGGCATCGTGGCGGGAGGAGAAGAGAGGCGCGGCGGAGGGGTGGAGGGGGGTGAGGTGAATATACTAAGCCGGAGCTGGAACTTGAATGATTCAAGTTGGCGTGATGCACGGCAAGGATCGACATTACTGGGCCCAGCTTAGAACCGCCCTCACAGCGGGCGTGTGGTCCTCCTCGTCCCCAGCAAAGACGCCAAAGGGTTACTTCTTGTCCTGGTCCGAGCTCATACGCAAGTTCAATAAACACTGCGCCGGTTTCAAGGAAGTGGCAGAGATCGCCTCGCAGACTCAAGCACTCAACATCTGGCTCTCTGCAAACACCCTCGACGAGGACCAACTGGGTTTAGAGCCAGATGACCAACTCTGTCTCGGCTCCGAGTGCATCTTGCTCCCAGAACGCGCCAAGGAGGCGACCGAGTGCTACCTGACACTCAAGAAGCTCCAAAGTAATCGTTCTGATGTACGTTTCCTGCACTCTAGTTTTCACACTTACGCAGTGTCACCAGTCCCTTCTTTTCGCCCTTGCATATTGCGCTTACGCATTCGGAGAACCGTCTGAATGTCTCAATTACCTTTCCAAAGTACCCGCGATCCATGATGCACAGAGCCATATTCCCCTCCCCTCTACACTCAGATCTGATGCTTCCACCTTACCACCCGCTAGTTCTACCACAGACATGTCCGCATCATGGACAGGTAGTTTTCTATCTGCCGAACCACCACCATACACAGCGAACGTCGTCGATGGCAGAGCTTGGGCGATGACCGAGTCTATCAGGAGTATTTGCTTGCAAGGTTAGAATGTTCCTCTGCTTAGCATTGCGGATGCCATCTGCTCCACCATCTAGGCATGTGTCTCGAGAAGCTCCACCCAGACAACCCCGGGCTCGCCATTCAAGCATACGCGACCGCTATCCCTCTGCTAAACGTCATCGAGTTTGAAACTCCACGTTCTCAGACGTCACAGGTTTCCTTCTCTCAGTATCGCGAACTTTGGCGTTGGGTAGAACGCCTCATGTTCCACGCCATAACGCTGCTCGCCCGCACTCGGCATCTCGACGATCACCCAGGTCTTATCTGGGGCC
>JBBPNZ010000429.1:0-20189 GCA_038091195.1 Phylloporus rhodoxanthus | reverse complement strand
CCGCCTTCGGTATAGGCTTATTTGAGCCAAGGAACTTATCACTAATGTTAGCTTTCAGGTGCATCCACTGCCACAAAACCTTCAATATTTGGTCAGCCCAATCAACCAACCGGAACAACCGGTCTCTTCGGCAGTCAGCCACAGCCAACGCAACCTACAACAGGTCTTTTTGGGACAACCCCAAGCACAAGTACCAGTATTTTTGGCCAGCCGCAACAACCCCCGCAGCAACAGCCCGCACAACAAACGGGTGGTTGTAAGTGTTACACAATCTTATTTACGTGGTTGGGTAACAGTGTTTTGATAGTATTCGGTACCACCACTACGCAGTCTGGTGGATTATTTGGGGGGACAACAGGCAATGGTTTGTTCGGTAGTACGCAGGCAACCCCAGCGCAACAGACTGGGCAGACTGGCCTCTTTGGTGCCCCAAAGTCTTCGGCATCTGGGACGAGTCTCTTCGGCACCTTAGGGCAGCCAAATGCAGCTACTGGCATTGGCGCGCAGTCTACTTTGTTTGGCCAACCATCAGGATCACAAACGGCGGCTCAACCGCCCGCGGGTACCGGTAGCAGCGCCTTTGGAGGTTCATTATTTGGCCAACAAAAACCTGTTGCCCCTGCAATCAATACTACGCCTTCTACAGGTGGTCTGGGTTCCTCATTGTTCGGTGCAAGTACTCTGGGCTTGTCAACGGCCGCACCAAGCGGTCAAGGCACGCTGACAGCCTCCATCGCAGAACCTATATCCAGCAATCTGCCCATTTTTTCGATGCTTCCGCCTGGTCCCCGCGCTGTTCCTATTGATCAGCAACAAAAGAAGAAACCAGGTTTTTTTGTAGATATCCCTGCCCGCTCGCCAGTGTCGCGCCTCCCAATCAATTACACCCCAGCTAGTTCGAAACTTCGAGGGTTTGGGGCCTCAGCGTCATCCTCTGTCCTCGGTATTCCCGGACAGAACCTGTCTCTCACTAACGGGAACACAGGCCCTCTTTACTCTAGTCGCACAGAAGCTTCTGAGGGCATCTTGGGACGCAGTGCGAGTCCTGCATTGGGTAGTGGAGGAAGGCAAAGTGTGAAGAAGTTGGTTTTGGATAAGAAAGTTGAAGCTTCGGACTTGTTCAGCAGAGCTGGATCACCAAACTTGCGTGGCAGCCCTGCGAAGGTGACTTTTAGCCCTGCCCTCAGTCAAGCCGCGAGAGAAAAGGACGTAGCTAAAGAAAAAGAGTCTACTGCTCAAGCTCCGAAACCAACGCAACCTACTCACCCAGCACCTCGCAATGTTCCAGGTCGATTTACAGCACACAGCTCGCTTACTCTCGGGCAACCATTGTTACCAAGTAAGGCCACGAACGGTATTGAACCCACCTCCACCTCTCCACCACTTCAACATGGTGATTATTGGGTGACACCAGACTTGCTGAAGTTGAAAACGTGTGGCTATGAAGAACTTTCATCTTTCCCGGATTTGGTTGTGGGCCGTGTCGGATACGGGGAGATTCATTTTCTCGAGCCCGTAGACCTCACTGGCCTTCCCAAACTTGGTACACTTCTTGGCGAACTTGTGCGATTTGACGACAAGGAGTGTAGTGTCTATCCAGATGGTGATGAGGCAGACAAACCGGCGCCTGGGACAGGGTTGAATGTGAAAGCCCGGATTATACTCCTGCGATGCTGGGCTATGGACAAGGCAACAAGAGAGCCTATCAAGGACGAGCAGGCACCTGCGGCGATCAAACACTTGAAGCGGCTCAAGTCAATGAAGGAGACTCATTTCGAGAGCTTTGATGTGGGAGAGGGGAAATGGACATTCATAGTTGATCATTTCTGAGTGGAATGATGGACCTGGTCGCGGAAGCACTGCTATATCATCAATTTTTGGGGTTCTGTCATCGATAGTAGTCTCAATAACAGGCTGTAGGTTGTTTTGTCTATAATGTAATGTTGCCTTGGTTTGAGAATGGGGTTACAAAACTCTAAATTTGAAAGCTTGAATATGTACTCACCTACGTTCAAACGAGATTCTGTGCATCCAAGTAGTGATCGAGTGATTGTCGGACTGTAGCAGGATTAGAAGATTCGCGGAGTCCGCCTCATGACACTTCGGAACTGAAGGTGTGCACACTGTCGTAAGTCACTAGTCAAGTACAATCTTCCTCGGCGTGCTGCTGATATTTTTTCAAAGTCGGTGATCAATCTTCCATGTCATACTATGGAAATCACACAACATTCACTGAGTACGGTAATTCCGTCTCGCCATCAACACAGAACTACACTGATCTGAGTCACCGCAAAGCCATGTGTGACGTGACAGAGCGTCGTACTGTGCCCCTGTTTTCTGAAGCACACACGTGTGACCAGGAAAGTAGGGTAGAGAACGCTGGACTCGGATGGGTGAAGTGTTACCTGAAATTCGATTAAATGTCGATAATGATGACATTCCGTGCTGACTCGAAACGACTCGATCCAGGCGCCCAGGCTCTCAATCAGCCATGGAGGTGATCGGCATCGTTCTTGTCAACCGCGGCCTATCCTCACAACGTTTTATAGGTTAGTTTATCCAAGAACGAAGAAAGGCAGCACCGTGCAGTCACCCTTCGAGGAGCACTTGAAGGAGGGCTTATAGGGACTGGAATTGCCTTGCCTACCTTCTACCTCCTAAACAGACGGTGGAGCTACTATCGCTCCTGCCCTTTCCTGATCAAGTTACTCGGTGGTATCATCGTCGTTGCACCCATTGTCGCCATCCAGGCAGAGAAAAGAAGTCTGGAGTTCGACCGCTGGCATTGGTGCGTCCACCAAATCGCCTTCCGACGACGATAACTTCAAAATCTTTTGTACATAGGACCGGACGCGGAAAAAGTCAGCTGGAAAAACGCGAACACGAAGAACGTGAGAGGTGGGCTGCTTTGAGCCCGAAAGACAAGGTGGCAGAGTGGGCAGCAAAGCACCAATTGAGTGTCATCATGGGAAGTTGGGCGACAACGATGGCAGTCGCCGGAAGCATCATCATGCATGATCCGTACGTCTTCTCGTCTTTAGCGTTGGCAAGCTACCAGGTGCCTGGCTCATGATGACCCTGTAGACTGTTAACGATGCCACAGAAGGTAAGTACTGTGGGTTCTAATGAAAACACACCATTGATAGGTTCTTTTGGACTAGGCTGTGCAGGTCCGTTTGTGGGCTCAAGGGCTCACTATCGGTGTCATAATCGCCGCGGCTACTCTCACTCACGCTCAACGTGCCCAAGTGATGGAGATGAGAAAGGCGAGTTTCGCCTGACGAAATCAGATTTATTTGTCGTTGATGGGTTCATGCAGCATGGAGGTCATTCTTGGGAGTATACGGTCTGTTGGTCAATTGAGAGTTGACGTCAATGTCTCATTATGAACATCTTTAGCTCGAGGACGGACGTCTCGAAAAGGATTCGCGAGTGTGATTCGTGTGGTACGTGGCAGTGGCAACATTCCTTGACCAAGTGAATGTTGTCGTGTGTACCAGTTTTGTTCCCACATGTATTACGGCCGTATGTATCGCACTGTAGTAGTAGCATGAGCGTCGTGTATCATGTTCAAAGAATTCCAAAGTTGTTCGGTTCCCGGCGCTACCAACCGAACAGCTAATTATTACTGACGCGTCTTTTGATAAATCACAAAGACCTCGGGAACTCTGTGAAATATACAGAACAGAAGCAGCATTTCCAAGAAGTCGGGACTTCGCGAGCACCTGCCTAAAGTACTTGCAGGCATCATGGAATATTCATATGTCCGATAGGGAACTTCAATACAGCGCGTACTCGCGTCTCCAGCCCAACATCGACGACCGCTGGAATCCAGTATGAGAATAGTTGTGAGCTGTTCACCTATCTATGGAATAGTAAAAACTCCGCGATTTAGGTACTGAGTCGCCATGATCCCCGAGTCCCGACACTCCCTCACCGTCTTATTCTCCCTAGGTGATGTCCTCAGTGTCACATCAACCTCTCCTGCAGTGGCCCTGGTGCATGTGAGTGGATGAACATGTCAGCCGTAGCCGGTTCGATCATCCATGAGGAATATGTGGAGACACGTCTGTGGTGCGGTGAAGGAAAAGCCCACAGCTGCCTCGGCTGCACATGTCATCTCAAAAACAAAAAGAAAACCCATGGGGGAAGCAATACTGCATCCTTGTCAGATGTTGGCCTGCATGACGTCGTTCAAAATAGGTCGTGCACGATGTGGCATCCAGGTAACCGGTCGGGTAGGCCAGAGCGAGACAGGACGCACTAGTGTAGCACTCACGCCATTTCTTTTTTGGTACCTGAGTGCAATCACGACGCGTTTTTCTGCAGCGACTCACTCAGTCTCCGTGCGGTGATTTACGCGTGCTTGTTGTACTTGCATTGCATCTCTGAGTACATCCGACATACGTGAAGACTCCTTACCAAGTGGTGCTCATCGTCATGGCATCGAGACCTATACCGTCAAAATCGTTTCCGCTTCGTCATCGGGTCTCTCGAAAGTAGAGCGTAATTTAGATCATTTCAACGATATCGCACGTGCCGCGGCGTGACGCGCGTGTTCACGAACTGCACGTCTATGCTCTTCTCGCTCGAGATAACCAGCACAGGAATATAAAAAAATGGACCATTTGACGGCAGATAGCGTCGCCAGCACCTCGTCAGACGCATGAGTTGGGAGCACATACCAACAGGAGCCAAAGGGAAACGGGGTGAAAGTTCGGGCACGAGCGGTCGACCGTAGGGCATCAGCCCAAAAAAAGTAGCCTGTCGGATGAACTACGTTGTGAGATGAAGTGAAAGAAAGTTACGAACATACCACATACAATAGCTTAATGCATGGGCTCTCCACCATCAGCTTGCTCATTGGAAAAGTAAGCCACTTACTGAACGCTTATTTCATTTCAGTTGGTTTTGCGGATTAATACATATGTATGACCAGGCGGACCCTGCATAGTATAGCAGACGAGACGACGTCAAAATGGACGAGATCTTGCGGCAATCAACGTCGCTTGACGACTTCGAATTCGGCCGTCCGCCAATTACCAAAATAAGAACGCATTTACCTAGGCATCAAGCCTTATGAAGGTATATTCGTAATTCCAACCTGAGCCAACCTCAGCGGCCCAATGGCGCTTAAGAAAGTAGATGCCAGCATCTGCAACGGCGGACGAGTAACGTTATCGCTTGACGACTCTCCAGCTATTCAGTTCGCCTTGTATTATTCCAAAATGGGTTTAGTTACCCTCGGGGGGGAGTGTCCCCCCTCGGCTAGTTTTTCAGATGCCAGCATGAACAACACAATAGCACCAAGAAAGGAACTTAAGCGGTTTCTGGGGTCTTTCAGTGTGATTTGTTCTTCAAGGTGTCAAACTTTTTTTATGTAAGTGCTGGGAAACCGAACAACTTTCGGGAACTAACAAGTACTCTCTTCGGCCAAGTGAAAGGGTGTACAGGGGTGTGCCAATTTTGTTCCCACATGTATTACGACCTCGCACCGCAGCCATCACTGGTTGGCGGTATTGTTTCGGAAACATGTTCTCATCGGGGTGATGAAAATTGAAATCTAGCATAGCAAAGAACACAGGTACTGGTAGCCAAAACATGGAATAGGTGATGCCGGGTCAATGCCTGTATTCAACCAAGGAACAAAGGAAACGTCCACCTCATGCATAGAAACGCCAGGCAAAGTAAGCAGCGAGTAGGGTAAGAGGGACAAAGTACATCATGCTAAAATATATCAATTGGACGAATGCAAATATGGGGGCATGATAGCTTACTTTGAGCCCTTCTCGACAGCATTGTGGACAGCATGATTTGACGAGACTTTTGTTGGCTTGGACTGAGACTGTCAGAAGCCATCTCAAAGTTTAGCCTTGAAACGGTTGTTATGGTACTGGTTAGCACTTACGTCGGCTTGTTCAAGCTCGCCTACTAGAAGGTCGGGCAAGAGTCCACGGGCTTCGTCAGAATGTCCGACATCTTCGAATGCCTCTGTAGCATCCTTGCCTGAAATAAGCTTTAAAGAACACATTTATTCGGAATAGCCGTAAATACGCACCTCCCTCGCTGATAATTACTTCGTCGCCACCAGGGTGCTATAGTCAGACGCGTGAGGCCCACACCGTCTATTAAAAGATCTGAGGTACCTCGTCGATGAACTTCGTTACATCATACACTGTTTTCAACTAAGAACCAAGTTCCGGGGAGTAAGAACAGATACACCAACGCACCCTTGCCGTGGATGGCGATCCAAAGATTTAGCTTGGTGTTATTTGCCTGGAGTTTGGCATGAGAAACCTTGGCCATGCCTGACGGTGTTAACGAGGGGTAGATGAGTGTGGAAGGTAGAGAAAGGGAAAATGGGAATGCAAACACTCTGGCGGGTATTTGAAGGCGTGAATGATATACCAGTCAGCACGTTCCCACGCCAATCACCACTCTGACAATTGCGCCAACGTCTACTCTATGTATACGCTATCTACTCGGCTTAGTACTCAAATGCCCACATAAAACTGAGCATTTAAGCGTGGACCGTGTAATTTCCATCTGCCACTTCACCAGTAAGAAACGAGAGCGTTGTGCGCTATGTCCCTAGACAAAGGCGAGTGGAACCGGTTCGGTCTCAACTTTCCGCTAAGTTATGTATCAATGATGCTGTGAGGACGTCGACGATGTACAAAGAAAAGCATGGTGCAAATTCACACTTATACGGCAACTCCGATTGAAAATTTCATCTCCCGCCTCGGGCCGTGCCGACAACGACCTGAAGGTCCATAAACATAGCCTTTCCCTTGACCGCATCCAACCTTCACTCTTCCACCAAATATGGCTTTGCGCGACGAACACGCCGACATTCTAGGTGGACCCATTCTACAAAGACCGAAATTTGGCTTATTTGCCACATTCTCGCGGTATCACTTCGTTTTCAAGTCCGTTACACTCTTGGGACTCGGCTTGGTGGTATGGATCGTGTGCGCGCGAGGTCTCGAGCATCTCAGAAAACTTCGCGAGTTGAGGTGCAGAAAGTATGTCTCCTACCCAGGCGTACTTTGTATTTCGCTGATGTTCTTTTCCAGAGCGATGCGTAGAAAGCACGGAATCCCTGACTCAGACTGTCGTCCTTTTGCTGTAGCATATGCCGCAGCAAAGCGTGCGCACCTTGAACGTGAGGCACAAGACCGAGAGAAGATGACCAATTATGCATCGGATTATAATTTACCGGCTGTTGATCAGCGAGCCGATGCACAGAAAGACGCGCGTGGCCTGAGGAGACGGGTTCCCGAAAATGGTGAGTCAATCAAGACGTCTTACGATAAACGTGGTTCATCTCATTGTTTTATCGCGGATCTTCGCGTATCGTGCTTGTGCTGCGTGTAGCTGTACAGCTTCATGATCATCAACTCCACGGAAAACACGCCGCTCCGTACAATGACAAGCGCTCAGAAACTCATTCTCTTGATTTCATCAATCGCTACAATCCCAATCCACGCTCTCGGATGATCGTTCCAGAACCGTTACCCGTCGAGAGGCATTCCGTCCGTCGCTCCAGCAGGAAGGACCTCGTTATAAATCTCGATAATAACGAAGAGTCAAGAAAACGCTCCTTTGAGGACGAGAGCGATGTCAAATATGAGATCATGAAAAAGTCTCGCATAGATCGGGACGAGCTCAAAGGTGGCGGCGAACGAGCAGACGGCGCGCGGTACGGTGAGACGTTCCGACGAGCATCCAAGGAGTTCTTGAGCCGACGACCTGAGGATCATTTTGTACATGCGAACGGACAGGAGAGATGTGAACGTGTCAATGGTTTTCCTGTTGATGAAGCAATGGAAGGCATTGACGAAGACGGAGCGACGGAACTCAAGGCTGTGGCGCGTGGCAAGAAACGTGATCGGGTGGAGGCTGGCTCAAGTTTTGGAGGCGATGAAGAAGAAGAAGATACCCGGAATGTAAGGGTCTCACACCACCGCAAGCGTCGGTCTGTCTTACGAAGGAGGGTAGAAGTACCTGCACGGGGTCAGAAACGTGATCGCGAAGCTGAATCTGCTGAGAGCGAAGGCGAGAAAGGTGATTCCGAGACTTCACGAAGACCTGTCCAGCGCAGGTCCAAGAAGAAAAGGGGCAAGAAGGCTGCGTCCGATGAAGTTGGCGAGATATCTGTGGAGGACCCTAGTATTTCCAGGGACCCCCTTTGCGGCGGGCGGAGTATTGGTGATGAGTGGGAAGCTGATGGTGTTCAGTACAAGATCGGAGACAAGGGGGAACGCTTGCGCCTCACTTTGATCAAGAAGGCGAGAAATAAGTACCATATGGCAAGTTTTCCTAGACTGTGTTCTACCCTCCCTCATACGTTTGCTATTCAGCCCCAGGATTCCCACCACCCAGATCGCTCAGCTGCTCTGGAGATCTATGTGGAGACGTGGATGACAGACGAACAATACAAATGTGCCGAGGAGAGACAGGAGCTAGCCTGGCAGGAAGCAACAGGAGAACCAAGTGGGTCTAAGGCTTTGGATATGGTCGATTCTCCGATGAAAAATGGCAAAAATCTTTTATGGGACTCAGTCAAAGGCAGGCCTGCTCGTCGTCCTCCCCGTCAATTCATGCCCACTGGCGCTTTGACTCGTATCAACCCCTTCGAGCAGTTGCAACCTACCCTAGGTCGTCGTGTGGCCTCGTCTAGTGTCATTGTGTCTCCTATACTTTCAGGTGTCGCCGATAGTCCAACACGACCCGGCTTTCGTGGCTTTTCGAAATGGGAGAAGCAGGATCGAGAGGCAGATGCGTTGGCCAGAATACGGGCAAAAATCGAAGACCAAAAGAAGGCCCGTGCTCCTCAGAAATTAGCCGAAATCCCAACGAGCGCATCTGCTCCTGAACTCGGCTCTAAATCATTGTCTATTCCTACAATCACGCTTACCCCTGCTCCTGCTGTAGCTGCAGAAGGGCATGTAAACAATCCTAGCATTCCACACAGCAAGCCAAATACGTCAATTTCCTTCGCAACCTCTCCTACTACCAGTGATTCTATCAAAGGCACTATTGCCGCTACCACTTCTGGTTTTTCGCTGCCTTCTACCTCGATACCCGCTGCCACACCGTCTACACTCTTCCCCAGTGCCCCGACTGCACCTACTACAGCCTCGTCTACTTTGTATCCCTCTCCATTTTCGTTTGGAAAACCATTGCAGGTACCATCGGCTACTTCTACAACCACTTCATCATCTACGGTACCAAAACCTTTTGAGAAGGGTTCTGGAGCAGGTGCAGCACCAGAGGTAACTACATCGTCTTCTACTTCAGGCGCAACTAGCCAACCTCAGCCTCCCTCTACGGAAAGCGCCTTCAAACCACAAGTATCCTCTTTTGCGAAGCCCGTGACCTTCTCGTTTACATCGCCTGCCACTGCTGCTACTTCCAATACAACCAAACTTCAAATCCCGGATGTTAGTGCTTCGACTCCTTCACCCGTGATTTCTACCCCTGCGGTTGCCAAGGCTGAGACTCCGGTTCCCCCTCCCATTTTGACCACCACCGCTCCTGAAAATTCGAAGCCCACTATTCCCCTTTTCTCGTTTTCTAGTGCATCTCCATCCACTGTTACACCCCAACCACCAACTGCACCAAAGTTTGCATTTGGACAACCTCCTGTGACATCGATGTTCACAAGTAATCCTAGTTTAGCACCAGGTGCTGCATCTCAGGCCAAACCGGTTTTCAAATTCGGCCAGACCCTTCCAAGCGCGAAGGATGGTGATTCGCCCTCCGTGGTTCCAGCTGCGGACGAGGCGAAGAAGTCGGCCGTGCCAATGTTGGTCTTTGGCGCCGCAGCTGGTTCGAAAGAGCCTATCAAGTTTTCATCATTTGAAACACCACCTACTTCTGGAAGCTCCAGTTTCCCTTCCGTCTCAGCGACGAACTTTTCTGTGAAACCGGTCGCAGTAGACTTAACGTTTACTCCTCCAAAGCCTGTGTCGACATCGGCGGGCGTCACAACGGCCACTGCCGGAGCTACTGCCTCTGGTAACACACCGGTGTTCACTTTTGGTGGGTCCAACTCTAGTTCTAAGACGGGTGAGGAACCCAAACCCGCGTCGCTGTTTGGGGGTGCCACAGGGGGCTCCAACCCTGTGCCTATCTTTGGTGCCAGCTCTACAGGAAAGGATCCAACATTTACATTCACTGCACCCGCAGAAGGGTCCAAGCCTATATCGATATTTGGAGGCAATGCAGAGGGTTTAAAACCTCCTGTCTTTGGCTCAGCTGGAAGTAGTGCTTGGTCAAGAGGAGGCATGTAAATTTACATGTGTACTAGATCAGCAGATATCATGTGTTGTGGATGCAGAATGGCAACTCAGATGTGGCTGTGTGGTCGTGACAACTTCAAAGGTGTTGTTCAGAATTGTTTCAAGTTCCACCATGTCTGTTTTGTTCGAGACGTCTCTTGGAGATATTGTTATTGACTTGGAGGTTGAACTATGCCCAAAGAGCTCCGAGAACTTCCTCAAACTCTGCAAAATATACTACTATAATCTGAATGCATTCTTCAATGGTCAGTTCCTTCAGGACACTTTTCGAGACTCACTGAAAACGTATGCCCTTAGTGTCGAAAGACTTTCTTGCTCAAGCTGGAGACCCAACTGCTACTGGCATGGGCGGAGAATCGGCCTGGTCGTACATAACTTCCCAAGGGGAAGACAAATCCGTACCGAGATATTTCGTACCGGAATTCGTACCCAAACTCAAGCATACGCATAAAGGGACTGTCTCTATGGCTGTAGCCCCTTCCATTGATGGCGACAGTGGCGGTTGTGGCAGTCAATTCTTCATCACTCTCGCCGACAATATTGAGTATCTCGATGGCAAGCATGCAGTGTTTGGCCACGTCGTTGAAGGATTGGAAACCCTGGACAAAATAAATGACGTTTTTACTGACCGAGAAGGTCGTCCTTTCAAGGATATCCGGATTCGCCATGTTGTCATCCTTGGTATGATGCAAGAGTGCATACATTGTCCTTTGCTGAGGCTGCACCCACAGATGACCCGTTTCCGGACCCGATTGGTCTTATAAAGCCACCCTCCTCGCCTACCGGACCACCAGATAGCTCCACAAGAATTGCCGAAGATGAAGATGCTCTTGCCACGTTGCCTGAAGAGGAGGAGGAGCGTGAACGCCGGAAAAGAGCCGCTGCCGCATCTGCGCTGACACTGGAGATGGTTGGTGACCTGCCTTTTGCCAACGTTCGCCCTCCAGAGAACGTCCTGTTTGTATGCAAACTGAACCCAGTTACTCGAGATGAGGACCTCGAGTTAATCTTCTCTCGGTTCGGAACCATCATGAGTTGTCAGGTAATCCGTGACAAAAAGACAGGAGATTCATTGCAATATGCATTCATAGAGTTTGACAAACGAGAAGATGCTGAGCAGGTTTGGACTTCAACTACTTTTAATGGTGCATTGCCTTACATGCTTTCCAGGCTTATTTCAAAATGCAGAATGTTCTGGTTGACGATCGTCGCATATGGGTTGACTTGTAAGCGTGCTTGGTGCGCTGACTACATTTGCTAACTATGTTCTGCTTAGCTCTCAGTCTGTGGCTCGGCTTAACACCTCATGGTCCAACAACCCTAAATTAGGGCCGCGCAGCAGAGAGGCGGGTGGCTTTGCTGGTCGAGATGACTTAGAAGAGACTCGCAAATATCGAGGCAGCGCGAGAGAGAGAGGACGTGGTGACTACGAGATGGTGTTTCAAGTCCCAGCTGTTGGATTGTCGCACCACCGAAAGCGAGACCGAGACCGATCCATAGATCGCCGACGACGCTCTCGGTCCCAGTCGCCAGTGCCGCGTCAGCGTCGGCATAGCAGGGATCGGCGGCCATCTCCGGACCGTCGCAACCGCCGATGAAGGCAGTTCATCTGTTTACGCCTGTTTGTAAGACTGGACACTCTTGGAATTCGGACTACATTGTGCAAATGTTCCCGAGTATGTAAGTGTCAAGTCATCATCTGAGTCCTTTCTAGGTATCTCCGTATCCGCGCTATTCCTGCGCTGCGCCCTGACTCCTTGTGTGGACCTATAAATCCTCCCTTAGCCCAGCGACTGTACCAGCGTTCTGCTTCTCACACTCGACCACCATGACAGTATTCAACCACGACTCGTACTCAGAGGACGCCGATGTTGACCTGGAGTCTGCGGACGGCCTCAAGTTTTGTGTCCATCGTTGCATCTTAGCTGCTGCCTCTCCTTTCTTTGAACATATGTTTGCCCTTCCTCAGCCTCCTCCAGACACCAAGGAACCCCGTCCATTAATCCCGGTGTCGGAGCATAGCTCCATCGTTAGCGCTCTGCTCCAGTTCATCTATCCAGAACCAGATCCCGTTATCACGTCGCTGGACGAACTTGTCGCTCTTCTTACCACGTCCGTCAAGTATGACTTTTTGGGTCCTATCTCTGCCCTACGCAAAGAACTCCTATCACCCCGCTTCCTCGATGAAAGCCCCACTCGTGTGTACGCCATCGCCAGTCGATTTGATTTCGAGTACGAAGCAGGGATTGCTTCACAGCGTACGCTTTCTTGCAATATCCTTGACTGTCCACTGTCGGACGATCTCAAGTACATCTCCGCGCATGCCTATCATCGACTTCTAGTACTACACAGGACGCGTGCAGAAGTTGCACAGGCACTATTGAAAATACCGCAGGATATCAGTTGCATGCAATGCTCGGGACCGTTTTACGGCGCTTTCGTCCCCCCAAAGTGGTGGAAAGAGTTCGAGAAGTTGGCGAGGGAGGAGCTCTCCGTGCGGCCAACCACCGATGTCATCTTCAGCATGGCATTCCTAGCACGAGTCGCGCAGGAGTCAGGGTGTATTCGATGCGCTGGGAGCATTCTTGACGCACATGCATTCCTCGCAAACCTGAAAAAGCAGATTGACGATCTTCCCTCTACGATATGAATTGCATCTTATCACTCCCTGTATCGGTCTTCACATGGGTGCGGTCTTTTATATCATACTGTTCTTTATTAGGGACACAACTCCAAGACTTTGCATCTAGTAGATCTTTTTTTCTTGGCTCGTAGCACTATCTAGGCGCAGTCCTCTTTCAGTACGTTACCTTGATGAACGTGGCACTACTTAATGATATCCATCTTGTTATTTAATTTATCTGGATTGGCTCAGTTTCGGTCATTACTACGCGTTACGGATCCAAACCATTGTCTCACACGCAGCCTGATGATCCGTTACTAATAGCAGTGCAACCAAGATCACCGACAACCATGACCACACCACAGCTTGCCTCGTTCAAAGTGCCAGTTATCGATAATGAACCAATGGTGAGCCAAGGGGCGCATTTCTGACCCTTCGGTCACTTAGAGGTAACGGCAGAGGAGTTATGCTGTGGGCTCGCCGGAACGAAAAGATCTAGAGGCAGCCTTGAAACAGATGGAACAGGAGTTACCCTTCGAGGTCCCTTGCATTGTCAATGGCAAAGAGGTTTGGCACAAGTACCGGACCATGTTCACCTGTTGAATGCATCTGATGATTCAGATCAAAACTGGAAGATTGGCCGACCAGGTCATACCATCGGATCATGCCAGGCATCTATGTACCTACCATGAGGCAGACGAGGCAACTGTTGCAAGCGCCATTGACGGTGCTCTCGCTGCAAAGGCGGAATGGGAGGCATTGCCGTGGAACGACAGGGCCGCCATCTTCCTCCGCGCTGCGGAACTCGTTAGTGGCAAGTATCGCTATAAACTCATGGCAGCCACCATGCTAGGCCAAGGCAAGAATGCTTGGCAAGCCGAGATTGATGCTGCCGCTGAGGTGGGTTGGGTCGCTGTGTTTGTCTCCCTCTAATCTTGTCCAGTAGCTTTCCGATTTCTTCCGTTTTGGTGTGAAGTACGTGGAAGAGCTGTATGCTCACCAACCGCCCAAGAATGCACAGGGTTCTTGGAAGTGAGTTAAATTAGTATTCTTCAGGACCTCCTCTGATACTCTCTTAGCCGTGTTGAGTATCGAGCGCTCGAAGGTTTCGTGCTAGCTGTTTCTCCGTTTAACTTTACTGCCATCGGGGGAAACCTCCCTGGAGGTACGTCCTCGTCTAGCTTCATGCTGGTCTTGATTCTGAATTTGGTTTAATCTCAGCGCCTGCGTTGGTCGGGAATGTTGTGGTCTGGAAACCCTCGCCCGCAGCCACTTATTCGAACTATCTTATCTATCAGATTCTTGCTGAAGCTGGTGTTCCGCCTGGTGTCATTCAATTCGTGCCTGGGCCTCCGCCAGAAGTCGTGGCGCAAGCTATAGGACATACTAATTTTGCAGCGTTGCACTTCACCGGAAGCACTTTTGTACTCAAAAAGCTGTGGAAGGATATTGCTGCGAATCTTGATAATTACAGAAGTTACCCTAGGATTGTTGGCGAAACTGGTGGAAAGAACTTCCATATTATTCACAAATCTGCTGAAATCCGGAATGCTGTGCTCCAGACTATCAGGGGAGGGTTCGAATATCAAGGTAAATTACGCTTCTAGCATTGAATTACAGACTTGATTGTATTACAGGACAAAAATGTTCCGCGCTTTCTAGGTTGTATGTGTCATCCTCAGCTTGGAACAGTAGCTTTAAAGATCAGTTCTTGCGTGAGATCGCGAAAATCAAAGCTGGGCCCATTCAAGATTTCGCTCACTTCATGGGACCTGTCATGTAATGTCTCATTTCTATTGTATGCAGTCTGTGATTTATGAATGATTGGTTCCAGCGGCCGTACAGCTTATGACAGGATCCTGAGCTATATTCAGAAGGCAAAAGCTGCTGGCGGTGAAATTCTAATCGGGGGTAATGGTAAGTGAGCAGACACTCGCTTTGGGAACTGAACATTGACCACGCTTGTACCACCAGGGAATGATTCCAAGGGCTTTTTCATTGAGCCGACTGTCATCTTGACAACAGACCCTCACTCAGTAACTATGACTGAGGAGATCTTTGGTCCGGTGATCACGGTAAATGTCCGATTCAAGCTTAACAGAACTCACTGGAAGCGTGCCATCACATAGGTCTACATATATGACGACACAGACTTTGACAAGACCCTGGAACTGATCGACAACACGTCTGTCTATGCGTTGACTGGTGCTATGTAAGCCGAACCCAATGCGTTCAAAACTCAATAGTCAGATGTTCACTTTGCATGTAGCTTTGCCACTGATCGAAAGGCGCTCCTCACTGCCACGAACAAGTTGCGCAATGCGGCTGGTAATGTGTACTACAATGAGAAGTGCACAGGTGCTGTTGTTGGACAGCAGCCATTCGGTGGCGCGCGTGCAAGCGGGACGAACGACAAAGCGGGGAGCATCAGCATCTTCTACCGATTTGTGTCGGCCAGGAGCATCAAGGAGAACTTTGTGGGACTGGAGGATTTCCGGTATCCATCTAATGTTACTTGAAGGGTCCTTACAACTTGTAATCTGCAAGGTATAAACCCGAAACGTAGCACAGACGAAATTGATGTGCTCGTTTACGTCGAGTGAATCAGCCGAACCTGGTCCGATATCACAACCCACAGCTCTCTCTTCTCCAGCACCCCACCTCCCATTCTATTCACTGTTGCGTGGCCGCCCTCGGACCTGTGAACCAATACAAGATTTCGTCTTGCGAATGCCAGTCGACCCTTTTGCTCTTCCAAAGTTCGGACCAAAAGCTGAAGGATTTTCACCCAGAGGTCCGGCGGTCCAATGTTTCTGAGGTGGCTGATCTTAATCTTATACGCTCATGGCATGACAACGCGCCATTGCTTGGCATCGAGGACCATAAACCTTGGCATACGAGCGCCGCGATCGCATCGATAAAAGTGGGCAACTTTGCATTCTCTGCTGGCACAGATGCAGGATCCGATGGCACCTTTGAATGCACAAGACAAACTGAGGGAGAGGCGGCGAGGTGCAAACAGCAAGCTCGCGGGTTATCATATGCACGCGAGGCAACCTTGGACTAACGGCTTGGAGGTACCCGCGATGGACATAGGCTCTCTCAGATAACCCTGTCAGTGGTCTTGAGGCAGTACTAGACCGAGACTCATTCCATGAACCGTACAGAAAGCGCGGCCTTTAGGTCAATTCGACAACGTGAAAGGAAAGGGGCAGCCGATCGTGTGCGACAAAGCGAAGAGCACAGTCCATTTATGATTGCAAGAGGGGAATTTTCTCCTGAACCGGATAGTGCAGAGGCCCCTCCATGGGTCCAAATTTAAATCATTGGGTTCGTCTTGGAATGATCTTGGATGATAAGCTAAAGCAACGCTGCAGAGTTGGAAGCTGCGGTCTTAATGGAACAGGCACGCAATCTGGTTGGCAACTCGCTTGCTGCTGAGCACAGCCATATCCTTGCGCGATCGTGAATGGGACCCTCGAGCGAGAACGTGCTTATCATGACGTTGCGATCGCTGATTAACTCGTCCGCAAATACCATGCGCTGGTGCGATACGCGGTACACCGCGCATATTATACATGGGATACTGAACTAGCAAGGGCTTATGAGGACTGTGGGGAGGAAATTATGCGTGGGGTGAAGTGAGGTTGTTGTATGTTCTGAAAATGAGTGGATGTCTGAATGACACGGTTTTCTAGCGTTTGGCCGTATCTGCCAAGAGTTGGTTTACGAGGGAACAATAGACAACCATATTACGTATTCGGCAAGTTTGCCTCGTGTCTGTATAAAAGCCCGCTCAAACTGCCTCGCTTTTTCCCTCATCATTTATTCCATTCCCCTCATGGCTACCTACGAGAGAATCGAGGAGTACAAGTCTGTCCCCATCCCTGGCGAAATCACTGTCTGTCCCTTCCACTACTTTTTCGTCCGCTGCCGTCCTTAACATCTATTTGTTTTAGCCAGGTGACATCGTCGCTGTCAACCACGATCGCTATGGTCGCAAGGAAGGTCTTGTAGTCGGTTCCTTCACCGATACCCTTGTATGTCCACTTTTCGTTTTCCTCTTCATAGTCCCCACAGCTCACCATCGGTACAGGGTCGTCAAATTGTTGAAGTTCAGCTTGAACCAAATGAAATCTACCAGGCGTGGTAAATCTCATCACCATCCAGTTTTGTCCATTGCTTCACCCACATCCCAGGTACCCTACTGTTACCCGTGTCAGGCGCACTGTGTCCTATGTCAAGCCTCCCCCTACCGTCAAGCAGCGGACCTTTGAGCGACGAATCTACTGGTAACTCCCGTTGCCTGTAATCAGCTCCCTTATCTCCCTTACTCCTTGGACTGTCGAATGTTCTGTATTGTTATGTATCTTTCGCCCCAATCCTGGGCGCCTACCTCTCGGTTACCATACTCGAAGCTCTCAAGGAATGGAACGTTTCTCTCGTACGATTGCTCGTCGGCATCTTTCAGTTGGTTGTCCGCGGCGTGGCCCACTGCAGTGCGGTGCATTGGCTATTTCTTTCACTCCTTTTTGGCGTCTATGGAAAGGTTAGACGTGTGTCGATAGTGGGCCAGTACGTTGTGATGTTTTTCCTTGGAATAACGAGAAAATTTGTCACATTCAATTCTACATGTATGAGCAAGTTGGTGATCAAATATATTTGAGTGATCCCGGGATTATTGAATGTTACAGATACATTGATACGCAATAACAAGGAATGTAGTACTAAGGATGAGATATATTCAATTCATGTTTGTGTTCAATGATTGTAGAGACTGAGTTGATGTATGGTGGGGTGAGGCAGTTGATGAAGATCGAGATATGAGAGCGGATATAGGATGGCTACGGAGTTCAGGAGCTGACGCTGAGAGATTCAATGAGTCTGACAAGGTGCCAGCACGGATTCGCGGCCTGCTTGGCCTCAGTGTGACCGAGGAGTGACTTTCATTGCCGTTTGGGAGGATCACAGGAGACACAGCTCCATTGCCGTTCGAGAGTAGACCTTTGCTCGACCCTTGTTCTGATGGTGAGAGTGATGCACTTCTGCCTCTCCTCGCGGCCACGCTGCGTATAATCCGAGCACCGTACACTGACCTCTCCGTCTCATCTCTCGAGGCTAGCGACATAGATCCGTTGGTATCGTCGGTTGTGTGGTTCGGCTTGAGGGTCTCCTCTGAGCTTCTTGGCGAGTCGTGAAGTGGGTGAATATCGGGTTGTGATACTACGCGTTCGTAATAGAGCATGAACGCTCCAGAGCCCTCTTGCAGTACAGTTTCTATACCACACTCTTTGACACTGTCATCGCTGATGCGCAACCAACCGCGGCCGGGACGATACATCGAGTCAACGAAGTCGTCGTCGTCTCTAATGTTTCCATACCGTAGGCACTTCTCACACTCGCATCCCAGAGGGTGATCCAAACGTGGCGGAGCAAAGCGGGCCACGCCAGATGATGGTGGACGAGGTTTTCTTCGGAAACATATATAGTGTCCAAATGAATGTTGACCATAATGACAGACGACTGCGGCTAGGCGATAAATAGTCCTCGGGGTGGAGTACATGGCCTGAGTTGGAGTGGTGGAGCGAGGGAGGTTCGGTGGTGGTGTGGAGATTGGAACAGAGGGAACAGTGGAAAGGTTTCCGGAAGTCATGAAGGGTGTGAGATCTAGAATTTCGGAGAAGAAAATGCGTATCGAGTTCTTCATCGCAAACTGGCCATAGCTCAGCGAACGATTGAGGTGGAGTACAAGCACCAGTGGAGGCTTGGCAAATGTCAGACCACGCAGTAGATCAGGATTAGACGCATACCCTTGCAATCATTGCTTGCTTCGTGGAGGCTTTGCTAAACACCTTGTCCAATTTGACTCCCTTCACGTCCTCTTCCAGCCGACCGTGTTCTAACGATGCTCTCAACCTCATTTCCAGCTTCCTCACATCCTTTGCCTTGCGCTTTTTCGAATTCGAGACCTGCAAGTCGGAACTGACCAGCCTCTCTGAACGTTCTGCTTCCTGTGCAAGGCGCCTGTGAGTAGCTATCACCGAACACTTGCGACATATGCAATCGTTCAGCATCTCAAGTTTGGTGTATTCAGCGAGACAGTCTTCTAGTCTGCAATTTGCCTGATCCATGGTAAGTGCAGCCCCAAGTTTCACCAGTGCAAAACTCACGACGTATCTCGGGACCGCCAGTTGCCAGCTATCAAAGGCAAAGTGCATGACGGCTTCTGTGTATCCGCACTCCACGCAACTTCTCCGGTTGGCTGTTAGGCCATCAAATACGGACATTCCTATATCCCTGCCAGATTCCTCCTCAAGCTGCGATAACCCTCCGAGGCCGCGATCTCGTTGACGTTCTCTGTTAACAGCAGCGATTTCGTTCTTTATGCACTCCGAGACAAGTTGAAACAATTCCTGGGCGTCTTGATGTTCACGGGAAGAGAAGAGGGAATTGTGCTTTCCCGGGGAATGGTTCACCAGAGCTTCGATGATCTCAAGGGGCCGAATTGAATAATACGAAGTCCGAGGTGCATTTAATTCTGAAAGAAATGGTTTTCAGCGGAAACGCAACGTCCCGAAGACGCTACACGGACCCTGTAGCAAACCGAGAAGAGCGTCGATAACAGGTGAGGCTACATCTGACTGCACGGCCTTGTCGTGGGCAACGGCCAGGAAAGGTTGCAGGTAGGATAGAGAGGCCATCGCCTGAAAATGAAAGTGAGAAATGGTATGCGTAGGGATCGTTTGCGATAGACTGACTTGAATTGTGGAGTTCATGAAGCAGTATGTACCTGAGATATTGACGAGGCCGGGATAGTACCCTTCGAATAGTTCTTGTCTAGTATCTGCAATAGACTGGAAAGTCAGGGACCAGTATTTAAAAAGTCGAAGATCCAACGTACCCGCGTATCCGTTCATCTCCAGCTGTTCATCCCGAGCGCGAGCGTATTTCTTCCTTAGCTTTTTTGTCTCGTGCGATGATACGGCACTGGACTGGCTGCCGCCCCAATTCCAAGGAAAGAGTGAGCCAAGATTTTCGAGGACCATGATGAATGACGTAGTCCTGGACGAAAACCTTTTGCAGGCAAGCGCAATAAGAGGGAAAAGGAAAAATACAACGAAGGGTGCAATCTGCGTGAAAAGGGGATGTTGAAGTAGGTTTGTAAACCAGACTCTGAACTCTTCTGGGGGGTTCATGGAGGTGAATCGCTTTTTACACCGTCGACGACATGAGCACCGTTGGCAGTCCAGCTCCTAGTT
>JBBPNZ010000428.1:0-20202 GCA_038091195.1 Phylloporus rhodoxanthus | reverse complement strand
AGGGAGAAGTCTCACACGGTAGTCGGATCAAGGTGAACGAGATAGGTCCGGTGATCAAAAGAAAGGCGGAGTGATGGTAGCGACGATCACCTAGCCAATTGTCAAAGTAAGAGGAGAAGACGAACAGAACGAGGCGATGAAAGAGAAGATAAATTGTAACAGAAATCAACATGTCTGACTTGACCACTTCAGTAAAGTTCATGCTGACACTGGAGCAGCATACATGCAAGATTGATTCCCCACATGCTCCATATCTTGCCAGCCTTGATAGAAGGTACCATGTTCAGAAGGGACGTCAACAATGGGGTGAATTAGATCGTTGCAGACACATGGCATCAAAGTCTATTTCAGAGCTGGTGCTCTCCACTATGGGAGATGGCTGAGACTCCAGGTTTTATATGAATTTGTTCCTGTCTCATTGGCTGACACTGAGCCAAGTGTGCAACTTGGCTAGTAAACATAGTGAGTTCTTTTGCCAATGCAAGATTGACACCCTGTGTTTGGTACCTTGCCAGCCTTGATATCATGTTGAGTAGGTGTGTTCCCAGTGGGCCTGATCAAAGATGGACATCATTGCAGACATGCTGCATCAAAGTCGATCTGATGCTCCCGGTTTTTATATGAACTCGTTCCCATGAGCTCCGAGTGTGGGTTCACTAGTGGTATTTCATTATGCATATGCATTTCTGATACTACCCTCACCTTCTCAGCTTCAAACTCATGGCATTGTGTCAGTTTCTCTAGGTTGGGACCATACAATTACCAACCAGTGCAGGAGCTGGCTCGGGTATATCATCAAGTTAGGCTAAGGAGATTCTGTGGATGAGTCCATCCAAACAACACTATGCAAGATGACCCATTTTGGGGGCATCTTTGCTTGTAAGACTCCAAGTGCTTGTTGCGATTCGCGACATATGAACTTGGGGCAACATTGAAGGTAGGTTGAACATTATATGTAGATTGTTTGTCAAGTGCATTTAATATGGTGTCCCTCAGTTGCCAGGCTATAGTAAATAAACACCCATTGAGACCCGACTTATAAAGATCAGCTTGTTGCCACTCTCATCATCAAGTGTGTTTGTTACAATTTATCTTCTTTTCCATCGTCTTATCCTTTTCCTTTTCTCCTCTTACTTTGACAATTGGCAAGGAGACCGCCATTACCACCATTCCGCTTTTCTTTTAATCACTGGACCCATCTCCTTTACCTTGATTCATTTACCATGTGTGACTTCTTCCCCTTTCGATCACCCTTCTACCGTTCTCTCTCACGACAGCTAACTTAGCCCATGTTCCATGACATTCATCGATGTTCTTTTCCTTTCTCATTCCCATTTCCTTTTCCGCTTCCTTAGTCCATGCACAGGGTAGGACATGTATAAATAGTTCGTTTGCATCACATGTACAGTAGTCTTGATCTGCGCAATACTAGCATACTGTCAAGTCCCATCCTTGCGACACTTCGTCAAAACCCTTAGTCCTCGTCTCGCTCAAGGAAACCCCTTGACCGATCCTTGTCCTCCTTTGTTCCTTCTGCCTCTTGAGCTGGTCTCTTCGTGAGTATCACTTGAGCCAGTAAGCCTTGGGAGTAAGAGTCCATTGTGTACGCTACACATAACAAAAGATCAAGACTGTCCTTTGGTCCCACCTTCTACGGTGTAGGACCCACCCGTTACCACCACGAGTTGATCATCCAGGTTCAGACTCCATCGTGACCACCACGACACTGATAGTGACATTGAAATTGACACCCCTGAGGAACAATCTTCTCAACAGATCGTTTGAAGCCACCGTCATCACAGACCAATGACCACGTACCCTAGCATCACTCAAAGGACTGCTGTATTCAGTCATCCTTCGATGCCATCGCCCTTGAACCCACAACCCACCATCACTGCCCCAACACAGCCTACTACTACCATGTCTTCCCACACCTCTGAACTCAAAGCAGCTCTCCCCGCTGACTTCTCTGGAGAACCTACCGATGCCTCCAGATGGATCAAGGCCATGAAGGCATACTTCGTCCTGAACACCACGCTTTATGTACCTCACCGACAATGACAAGATCATGACCACCCTTAACAAAATGTCTAAGGGAAGAGGCGCCTCCTTCACTGAAATATGGTATGACAAGATGGCCGATACCACCATCACCTCGGGCAAAACCTTCAAGGAGTTTGCCGACAACTTCGAATCTACGTATTACCCTTTCAACACCAAAGCCACCGCCCATCTCGAGCTATCCAAGCTCATCCAGAAATCATCTCGTCTCTCAAACGGAACCATTGATGACGGTTTCCAGCAGTATATCACTGACTTTCAGAACCTCTCATGCAAAGCTGGGATCACTGACGACATCACCCTCATCGATCAATTTTCGCTCAGTTTAGACCAGCGAATCACCACTATGATTCTTTCCATGGCCGCCATCCCCACCACCATCGCCAAATGGATCGACCAAGCCAAGGTCTTCCATGTGCAGAAGATGCGCATCCTTGCTCTTCGTGGAGGATGTACCCCTCTAACCTTCACCCCCTGCCCCAACAGAGACCCCAACACCATGGACGTCGACACTATCTCTGTCGCCAAGTTAACTCTCACGGAACGTGCCAAGTGTATCCGTGAAAATCATTGCTTCTGCTGTTGCCTCACCGAACATTCCGCTCAGAACTGTTGAAAGTTCCTGAACACCTCTATCGCTCCTCGTCGACCTCAATCCCAGAACTACCCTTCCTCCTCTACGAGGAACTCCCAGAACATTCAAACCACCAAAACAACTCCCTCCATGCCTGTCGTGGCCATCTCTGCTGCTACCCCTTTGGACGAATACGTCAATTCCTTGAAGACATCTGGCAAGGGAGAGAAGGAGATCCTCTCTGTCCTCAAGATGTGTTATGAAGAACCTGCCAAAGAAACTCATTCTGTTCCCCCCGAACAGATCCAAGCTGCTAAGGATTTTTAAGAAGGGAAGCCACCCCAACGTCTCCTTCCCTTTACATTGATAATGTACTTGTAGCATGGAACGACAATAGAACGATGCATCTCCCAGTTCAACTACATGGTAAAAACAAAACCGTCAACACCAATGCTCTCATTGACTCCGGAGCAACTGGAAATTTCCTTGACCCTTGACTCCTCCCTCTCAGCGACTTCAAACTATCTCGTCTCACACAACCTCTTATCGTTTATAACATAGATGGAATGACAAACACGAAAGGATCTATCCTTTGGAAAGCCACCATCGACATCTCCACTTCTGATTTCTCCGACAGTCTCCTTCCTCATACTTCACCTTCAACATCCACATGTTATACTTGGCTTACCATGGCTCCAGAAATGGAACCCAACCATCAACTGGAGAGACTTTACTCTCGACTTCGACTCTTTCCCTCATTTAACCAACACCCTCTCCCATGAAACTCTGCCCTTCCCAGATCCTGATTTAGACATCACTACCGCCTTCCCTTCCCAATATCCTCTTGGGGTCGAGAGGCCTCTCTGTGAGTGTCCTCCCCCAAAAGGACTAATCTGGGAACAGATCAACAAGACCACTATCTCCACCGAAATCGCTCTAACCGAGAAACCAAAAGACATTCCCGTTCCTCAGTTTTGTGCTGATTTCGCTGATGTGTTCGCCGAATCAACTCACAGTCAACTCCCACCACATTGTCCTTTTGATCACATGATCGACCTCAAAGATACTTTTGTCCCAAAAATTACCAAAGTTTATCCACTCAACCCCTCAGAGAAGGAAACTTGTCAGGCATTCATTGAAGAACACTTGAAAACTGGCCGTATTGTTCTTTCCAAATCCTCTCAAGCCGCTCCTTTCTTCTTCGTCTCAAAGAAGGATGGAGGTCTTTGTCCCTGCTAAGATTATCGTTATCTCAATAGTCATACCATCCAAAACACTTACCCCTTACCTCTCATCTCTGAACTCATCGACAATATGAAAGATGTGAACTTCTTTACTAAGTTCGACATCCGATGGGGGTTGTTACGCGTAGCGTACACAATAGGCTGACTCCTAAGATTTACTGACTCAAGTGATTCTCACAAAGAGACCAACTCTAGAGACAGCAGGGAATGAAGGAGGTCGAGAGGTCGCTCAGGGGTTTCCTAGAGGATGACGAGAGATGAGGGTTGCTTAGGGGTTTCCTAGAGTGAGACGAGGACTAAGGATTCGACTAGAAGTTGCGAGGATGGGACTTGAATGTACACTAGTATTGCGCAGATCAAGACTAAGGAGTACATGTGATGCGAGCAAGTACTTATATTAAGTGAAATGTGTGCACGGACCAAGGCAAGATGAAGGAGGAAAGAGACACTTCCCTGAAAGAGAAAGTGAAGGGGAAGGGTCGATATCAAAGTATCGTAAATGGGATCAAACTGCGGAATGTGTCAATCAAAGAGGAGCATAGGTAGGACTGCGGAGTGTGATGATCAAAGTGGAACACAGGTTAGGCTGTGGAAAGGTGATATCAACGAGACGGGGTATTTGAGTTGGATCGGATAGAAGTGTAAGATCGATGAGTCATTGTACGAAAAGCGTAAAGCTGATGAGTCAATGTACGAAGAGCCAGAAAAGAATGAAGAACATGGCCAGTAGTCCTCCCAAAAGGAAACAAAGAAGAGTAGGGAGGAAAAACCGTGACAGGGGTACAACAACATTCACATCCGGGAAGAAGACCAATGGAAAGCCGCCTTCATCACCCCGTTAGGCCTTTTTGAACCCACCGTCATGTTCTTCGGCTTCTGCAACACACCTGCCACCTTCCAAGCTTTTATAAATCATATCTTCGCCGATATGATCCTCAAACGTTGGCTCAAGATATACATGGATGACCTCGGCATCCATACTCATGGAACTCTCGCTCTTCACCACAAACATACCCATCGTGTTCTCCTCTGCCTTCGCGAACATGGTCTCTCTCTGAAGATATCCAAGTGTTCATTCGACACCCCCACCATGAAATACCTCGGCATGATCATCGGCCAAGGACTCGTTCGTATGGACCCCAAGAAACTTTCCGCCATCACAGATTAGAAACCCTCCACATCCGTCAAAGGAATATGTTCCTTCCTTGGTTTCACAAATTTCTATCGGAAATTCATCCCCAATTATTCGAACGTAGTTGCCCCTCTCATGTTCCTCACGCGAAAGAATGAATCCTGGACTTGGTCTCCCCTGCAACAGAAATCATTCAACAACCTCAAACAAATCTTCTGCTCTGCCCCCGTTCTCACCATCCCAGATGTTTCAAAACCGTTCTCTGTCATGACCGATGCCTCCCTCCTCGCTTCCGGCGCTGTCCTAATGCAACATGACTCCAATGGCGATCTGCGTCCCATTGCCTATTTCTCAAAGACGTTCTCCCCTGCCGAATGAAACTATGACATTTATGATCACAAACTTCTCGTGGTCATCCTTGCCCTTGACGAGTGGAAGTAGTACCTTCGTGGCACCACCCATCCTGTAACCATCATCACTGACCATAAAAATCTCTCCTACATCAGAGACCCCTGCAAACTCTCTCGCCAACAAGCTCACTAGTCCCTCTTCCTCCAAGATTTTGATCTCACCTGGCAGGTCACCCCGGGAACTCATATGGGCCCTGCCGATGCTCTTTCACACCGTGATTCTATTGACACGTCTTCTGACAACACAGACGCCTCCATCATCCCCAACCCTGTCATCATTAATGCCCTCGATACCACCCTTACCCACCACATCTCCACTTCCACATCTTCCGACCCCTTTGTCCTCCGTGCCTTAGCTGCCCTCGATAATGGATCCCTCCTCTTTACTCGTACCTCTCTCTCTGACTGGCACTTCGATAACGGTCATCTTTACTTCAGAGGTCACATGTACGTACCTCCTTCTGCACGGTCAGCATTACTGCATTCCATCCACTCCTCCCCCCTCTCAGGTCATATGGGGGTTTACTGCACAAAAGTCATTGTCGAACGTGATTTTTGGTGGCCGGGTCTCTCTACCTTCATGAAACACTTCATGGATGGTTGTACCATTTGTCAGCAGAATAAGGTTAACACACACCCTATGGTTCCCCCGCTTTCTCCAATCACATCCACCGTCGCTCTACCATTCAAGCAACTGTCTTGTGATCTCATCACCGACCTACCTCCCTTTGATGATTTTGATTCTATTTTGGTCGTGGTCGACCACAGTCTTATGAAGGGGGTAATTCTCATCCCTTGTTCCAAGTCCATTGACGCAGCAGGAATTGCCTCCCTCTTTTTTGAACATGTCTTCAAATGCTTCAGCCTCCATGACTTCCTCATCTCCGACAGAGGTCCCCAATTCGCTTCCGCCTTCACCAGAGAACTCGCTCGTCTACTGAAATATGACATCTGCTTGTCCACCGCTTACCACCCCCAAACTGACAGTCAAACTGAACCAACCAACCAAGAACTAGAGACCTATCTCCGCATCTTCTGCGCCAACAATCCCCATGCCTGGGTGCAATCCTTATCAGCTGCGGAATTCCATCATAATTCTATGCCACACAGCTCCACCAAACGTTCCCTTTTCTCGTTACTTTACGGCTATGAACCACGTTCCTACCCCACGTTAGGGAAGACCTTCCTCCCTGCCCTTGAAGACTGACTCTCCAATCTCAATGAAGCTCGCAAAGAAGCTCTTGCAGCTCACGAATTGGCGCAAAAAATCATGTCCACCCGCACTACTCATTGATTCACACCATAGAAAACTGGAGACAAGGTTTGGTTGGAAGCCACTCATCTCCGCCTCAGGTACCCATCAAAGAAACTTGCGCCCAAATGTCATGGCCCTTTCGAGATCGTCTACATACTATCTCCACTCACTTATGAACTCCATCTCCCGAAAACTTGGAAGGTTCACAACATGTTCCACGCCTCCCTTCTATCTCCCTTTCACTCTACAGAATCTTATGGCCCCTCCTTCTCTTCTCCGCTACCTGACATCATAGATAACGAAGAAGAATACGAAGTGGAAGCGATTCTCTCACACAAAGGTCCAACCAACCAACGGAAGTATCTGACCACGTGGAAAGGCTATCCCTCATCCGAAAATACTTGGGAACCCAAATCTAACCTCTGCCACTCCACCTCAATTCTTTGAAGTTATAAGCAACTTCACCACCTCTGAAATGGTAAGATTCCAATTGATGGTCTCTTCGTGAGTATCTCCTACAACCTTACCCAGCAAACTCCACTCGCTGTGTCTTTTCTCTCCTCCTCTGTCTCTTCCTCATCTATGTCCTCCCCCTCTGGATCTCCAACCAGACTACGTTCTTGACGAGTCTACCCCGTTTTCTTACCTGAGCCCGCTCAGTTCGCCTTGTACTCAGCTGTTCTTGACTCCCCTCCATTGCTTTACCTCATTGAACAAAATCCCCTCTTTGAACATGACAAAGTCGTGCAAGAACTTATCCAAATATTTCATGGAACTGCCCGTACTTTACTTCTTCTCCATTCCTCTACTCAACCTGATATACCTGTACGATTTTCCCTTTCTGAGGTTTCTCACCTCTCCCTGTCTGCCCTACACCACGCAGACTTTAGTAGTTTTATCTCCGCCCTGCCGCCAGACCGCATTTATCCCACCTTTCGCCACATTTTCCTTATGTTGTCACAGGAACAACATGACCATCACCTTTTGTCAACCGACACCCTCACTTCTCATTCCCCTCCTCATGCTCTGATCCCTATCCCTCCTCTGTGTTCCCTCAGTTCCCGTCTTTCTTCTCCTTCCCCCACAGACACTCCCACCACAGTAGAATCTGACTGGGCCCCCACCAACAGTGAGGACAAAGACCCCATCACAGCAGCCATCCCTATCCCTCGTGACTACCCACAGTGGATAAACCTCCCCAACAGCAATCAGACCTTATCTTCCCCGACACAAGTCCTCCCTTTGCCTGACCACTATCGTCTTCCTCTTACGTCTACATCCACCCAGTGCTTTCAATGTCATACTCTCAGTCACTCATGAGAGAACTGCCCCGACTACTCCTGCCCCCACTGTCACACCTCCGCCCCCGGTCACCCTCTGCGTAGTTGCCTATCTATCCAATGCGACTTCTGTCGTAACTGGGGACATCGTGACCGATACTGCCCTCACCATAACTGTGGGCTTTGCGCTCAACCAGGACACATCCTCGATCTCTGTCCATCTGCACACATACCCCACACGCTTCCTTTGGAGAACCACTGACGTTCCTTTCTTTCTGAGTATCACTTATTGGGGACAGTCGGGATTGACTATCGAGCCAGGAGCTCGACTGTATGAAGGGGGTAATGTTACGATTTATCTTCTTTTCCATCGTCTTGTCCTTTTCCTTTTCTCCTCTTACTTTGACAATTGGCAAGGAGACCGCCATTACCACCATTCCACTTTTCTTTTAATCACCAGACCCATCTCCTTTACCTTGATTCGTTTACCATGTGTGACTTCTTCTCCTTTCGATCACCCTTCTACTGTTCTCTCTTATGACGGCTAACTTAGCCCATGTTTCATGACATTTGTCGATGTTCTTTTCCTTTCTTATTCCCATTTCCTTTTCTGCTTCCTTGGTCCATGCACAGGGTAGGACACGTATAAATAGTTCGTTTGCATCACATGTACAGTAGTCTTGATCTGCGCAATACTAGCGTACTGTCAAGTCCCATCCTTGCAACACTTCGTCAAAACCCTTAGTCCTCGTCTCGCTCAAGGAAACCCCTTGACCGATCCTCATCCTCCTTCATTCCTTCTGCCTCTTGAGCTGATCTCTTCGTGAGTATCACTCAAGCCAGTAAGCCTTGAGAGTAAGAGTCCATTGTGTACACTACGCGTAACAGTGTTCATACTATTTTCTTTTCTCATTTCCGTGCTGACCAATGTTTCTGGGATGCATTTCAAGATGTCCCTGTCCCCTAACTCATTCACAACCAAGGCAAAGTATGTTGAGGCTGTGCCATAAGTACAGATCTACATAGTAAAGAAGTTTATCATGATCATCACTTGCTTAGATGTAAGTTTGTCTGCCTTATGGCATCATTGGGTAGTGTGACAACATAATATTTTGACATCGCTACAGTTGAATTCCTTATAACAAATACCTCTCGGGATAGGCCTGGAGGTATACATTATGAGGGAGTATTTGTTCTTGGAGAGGGGAACTACATATGTATGTATAGCACAAAGTTGCTGATTAATTGTAGATTGTGAACGACCATTCTAGTAAATTAGCTTCAGATTATTTACGAGTGAAGTAATTAGTTATTTTAGTCTCTTTCATTTGTTGCATATTGAGCACTCGTGTCCTTCTCCTGAATGAATCTAACATGGGTTCCATCTTGCAAGCAAATGGATCATCCAACATATTGATGTACTTCCTCAAAACCAATGCTGCCTGGAGGGCTTGCTGACATGTTGGAGTGGTCTCAACTGGCCAAGGTGTGTTGTTTGGATCATTGTCAATATCAATGACCTTGTCGCTTCCCCCTATGTTTGCTTCCCGTGCAGCCACAGCATCCATCACTACTTGAAAAATATTATTGTCTGTTGCATTGAAGATATTGCTTGCTTCTGTTGTGGGGTTGAGAAGTTCTGCAACGCTCATATGATTCGAGTATTGGAGAGCTCTAGTCTTCTCCAACTCATCCAATACCTTGTTGATGTTATGATTTACCTCCTCTTTCATTGCCTCATTCTTTTCCTCTTCTCTTCATGCTTTGACAACTGGCGAGGTGACCACCATTATTCTCATTTCGCCTTTCTTCTGATCACCGGACCTATCTCCTTTACCTTGACCCGACTGCCGTGCATAACTTCGTCTTCTTCTTCTTCTATTCCTCGTATCTCCCATGATGGCTAGTCTTCCCCGCATTCCATAACATTCTTCGTTGTTCCTTTCCTTTCTCATTCTGCAGCCCAACCTGTGTTCTTTTGATTGTCACATTCCGCAGCTTGATCTCATTTACGATATCCTGATGCCGACCCTTTCCCTTCACTTTCTATTTCGGAGAAGTGTCTCTTTCTTCTTTCGTCTTCACTTGGTCTGTGCGCGCACTTCACTTAGTATAAGTACTTGCTCGTATCACATGTATTCCTTAGTCTTGATCTGTGCAATACTAGCATATATTCAAGTCCCATCCTCTAGGAAACCCCTGAGCGACCTCTCGACCTCCTTCATTCCCTGCTGTCTCTAGAGTTAGTCTCTTCATGAGAATCACTCGAGTCAGTAAATCTTAGGAGTCAGCCTATTGTGTATGCTACACGTAACAGTTGACATGTTCTTCGGCTTCCAAAATTGGGCCTTGCTTGACTGCAGTAGGATGAACAAGGGCCAAAATGGGGATGGAAGGATTAGCGGATGCTAGGGATAAGTTGCTCACATCATCGAGAAGGATTCCAGTCTTATGCCAACAATTTCAGATAGTTGTTGTATCAACTTCATTCCATGTGCTCTCAGCGAGCTGCATGGCCTCCAGCTGATCAATATCATATATCTACAATGGAGTGGTTCTAGCCTTATACAGATTGATAGCATGGTGGATGAATTTTGCATGGTACTTGGCCTTAAAGCAGCAGATGATCCCCTGATCATTAGGCTGGACATGTGCAGTGAGGTTTGGTTCAAAATTGATGATGCGAATGTTTGTGAGTAAGTCAGGAATGATGTGACCTGAAAAATTATCATAGAGCAGCAAGATCTTTCAACCCTCGTTTCTGAGTTTGTGATCCCAGTCCAACAGCCACTCTTGGTAAATTCCAGATGTCATCCAAGCCTTGGCATTGTTCCAGTAATTGAAGCCAAGTTCCTTGCCAGTCTTGTTCTTGAATGTGCATGGTTTCTGAGCCTTTCCGATAATGAGCAGGGATAGTTTCTGCGAGCCATCTGCATTCGCAACAAACAAATATGTGAGGTGAGTCTTTTTGTCTTTAACACCTACAGCTTGCTTGTTGGATAACCCACAATCTGGTGGCATGCTGTTGGACTATGGTTTAGAATCCAATTAGCACTGAAAAATCAGGGTAGACATACACATAGAACAGAGGGCTCTCATCACCATTCCAGAAGTCTCACAAGTCATAGCCTTCCTTTCTAATAAGCTCCTGGACTCGAAGCTGCTCTCTCTCAACAGTCTCTGTGACAACAGAAGCAGCCTCCCCATACTGTTTGATATTCTTCAAACCATTTCAAGTCTTGAACTGGTTTAACCAGCCATCACTGAAAGTAAGATGCTCATCATTTGGGATGCCAATAAGGTCAGCAAAAGTATTCCACTTTTGATAAAGAACTTCACCAGTAAGCAATATGTTGTCTATCATTGCTTGTGAAATCTAAAGGTCTAACATTTCTGTAACTTCAGAATGCTGGGTCTGACAAACTCATTTGGATGAATGGGACAAGCTTGTAGCAGCACTATACTCCACAATCAAAGCTATCTTATTACTGATCCAGTGGGATATCCTAGGCTGCTGCAGATGGAGGCTAGGATAGCGTTGATTAAAATATGCTACTGTTCTCATTTGATTCTTGCCATTGGCATGATGCCAGTCGAAAATTTCAATTTGCTGCATAAGAGTTGAATTTACTTTTTTCTCAGGTTTTGCTGGCTGCTGTACTTTCTCAGAGTCTTGAGTTGTGCTTGTGGATTGTGCAGTGCTTGTTCCTACAAGGAATAGGTTGTATGAGTCCATCTAATTGAACAAATTTGACTCCTATGCTTTTGCTTTTTTGAATGGACATCTATTCCGACAAGCTGTTGCAGCTTCTCCACAATCAGCTTGTCTTGTGGACCCAACCTTTCAAGCCCATGTTCATAATCAGATGCCTTGTCCAAGGTGTTACAATTTATCTTCTCTTTCATCGCCTCGTCCTATTTGTCTTCTCTTCTTACTTTGACAATTGGCTAGGTGATCATCACTACCATCACTCCGCTTTTCTTCTGATCACCGGACCTATCTCGTTTACCTTGATCCGACTACCATGTGAGACTTCTCCTTCTTCTGATCTTCTACATCCCGTTCTCTCTCACGACGGCTAACTTTACCCATGTTCCACAACATCCTTCGTTATTCTTTTTCTTTCTCGTTCTCATTCCCTTCTTGATCTCTTGGTCCGTGCGCAGGGTAGACACGTATAAATACCTTGTCTGACCTACGTATACTTTAGTCTTGAACTGCACAATACTAGCGTACTATCAAGTCCCATCCTTGCAACTCTAAATCGAACCTTCAGTCCTCGTCTCGCACAAGGAAACCCCTTGTCCGATCCTTCGTAACTTTGTCCTCATCTCACTCAAGGAAACCCCTTGACCGAACCCTCGTCCTCCATCATCTCTTGCCATCTCTTGAGTTGGTCTCTACGTGAGTATCACTCGAGTAGCAAGTTAGAAGCCTCGTCTATTGTGTACGCTACGCGTAACAAAAGTTCAAGACTAATCCCGGTCCCACCTTCTATGGTGTAGGACCCACCCGTTACCACCATGAGTCGATCATCCAGATTCAGACTCCGCCCAGAACCCCTCGACGCTGACAGCAACATTGAAATTGACGCCCCTAAAGAACAACCATCTCTTCAGCCCGTCCGAAGCCATCGCCACCATAGACCAACAACCACGTACCCTAGCATCACTCAGAGGACTATTGTCCAAACTCATCCCTCGACACCTCCACCAGCAAACCCACAGACCACCACCACTGCCCCAGCACAGCCTACTACTCCCATGTCCTCCCACGCCTCCGAACTCAAAGCGGCTCTCCCCGCTGACTTCTCTGGAGAACCTACCGACGCCTCCAGATGGATCAAGGCTATGAAGGCCTACTTTGCTCTCAACAACACCTTGTACCGCACCGACAACGACAAAATCATGACCACCCTTAACAAAATGTCTAAGGGAAGAGGAGCCTCCTTCGCCGAGATGTGGTACAACAAAATGGCCGACACCACCATCACCACCGGAAAGACTTTTAAAGAATTTGCCGACAATTTCGAATCGACGTTCTACCCTTTTGATACTAAAGCCACCGCTCACCTCGAACTCTCGAAACTTATCCAGAAATCCTCTCGTCTCTCGAACGGAACCATCGACGATGGATTCCAACAATACATCACCGACTTCCAGAACCTCTCGTGCAAGGCTGGCATCACCGACGATGTCACCCTCATTGACCAGTTCTCCCTTGGCATCGACCAACGCATCGCCACCATGATCCTCTCCATGGCTACCATCCCCACCACCATCGCCAAGTGGATCAACCAAGCGAAGATCTTCCATGCGCAGAAGATGCGCATCCTTGCTCTTCGAGGAGGACGCACCCCTCCAACCCTTACTCCCTGCCCCACCAGAGACCCCAATGCCATGGATGTCGACACCATCACTGTCGCCAAACTTACCCCCACCAAATGTGCCAAGTGCATTCGCGAGAACCGATGTTTTCGCTGTCGCCTCCCCGGACACTCTGCATAGAATTGCCAAAAATTCCCAAGTACCTCTACTACCCCTCGTCGTCCCCAATTTCAAAGCAACCCCTCGCGCAACTCCCAGAACGTTCGCACCACCGAAACCTCCTCTGCCACATCAGCCGCCGCCATCGCCGCCGCTACCCCTTTGGACGAATATGTCAACTCATTGAAAACCTCTGGAAAAGGAGAGAAAGAGATCCTCTCCATCCTCAAGATGTGTTACGAAGAACCCCCTGAGGAATCTTGCTCTGTTCCCCCTGAACGCATCCAAGCCGTAAAGGATTTTTGAAAAGGGAAGCCGCCTCGACGTCTCCTTCCCTTACTGCTGATAATGTACTTGTAGCACGGAATGACAATAGAACCATGCGTCTCCCTGTTCAACTACATGGTCTGACTAAAACCGTCGACACCAACGCCCTCATCAACTCCGGAGCAACCAGAAATTTCCTCGACCCCAGACTTCTTCCTCTGGGCGATTTCAAGCTGACTCGTCTCACCCAACCACTCATTGCTTATAACGTTGATGGAACCACCAATACGAAAGGATCTATCCTTTGGAAAGCCACCATCAACATCTCTGCCTCTGATTTCGCTGACAAAGTCTCTTTTTTTATACTTCGTCTTCGACACCCCCACGTTATACTTGGACTACCCTGGCTCCAGAAATGGAATCCCACCATCGACTGGAGAAATTTTACACTCAACTTCGACTCTCTCACCCACATGACTAATGCCCTCTCATACGGGGCTTTACCCTTCTCAGATCCTGACCTAGACATCGTCACTGCGTTCTCTTCTCAATATCCACAAGGGGTCGAGAGATCTCTCCGTGAGTGTCCTCCCCCGAAGGAATCGACTTGGGAACAGATCAACAAGACCACCATCTCTACTGAGATCACCTTAGCTGAGAAACCAAAAGAAATTCCCATCCCCAGCTTCTGTTCTGATTTCGCAGATGTCTTTGCCGAATCCACCCACGACCAACTTCCGCCACATCGCCCCTTTGATCACACCATTGACCTCAAGGACACCTTCGTTCCAAAAATCGCCAAGGTCTACCCACTCAACCCCTCTGAAAAAGAAACCTGTCGAACGTTCATCGAAGAACACCTAAAAACCGGTCGTATCATCCCTTCCAAGTCCCCCCAAGCTGCTCCCTTCTTCTTCGTCTCAAAGAAGGATGGAGGCCTACGTCCCTGCCAAGATTATCGCTACCTCAACAGTCACACCATCCAAAACGCATATCCTTTACCCCTCATCTCCGAACTCATCGACGATATGAAAGAGGCAAACTACTTCACAAAGTTCGATATCCGCTGGGGATACAACAACATTCGTATCAGAGAAGAAGACCAATGGAAAGCCGTCTTCATTACCCCGTTAGGCCTTTTTGAACCAACCGTCATGTTTTTTGGTTTTTGTAATGCACCCGCCACCTTCCAAGCTTTCATGAACCACATCTTCGCCGACATGATTCTTGAACGATGGCTCAAGATATACATGGATGACCTCGGTATCCACACCCATGGAACTCTTGCTACTCATCATGAACGAACTCGTCGTGTTCTCCTGCGACTTCGAGAACATGGTCTTTCCCTGAAGATATCCAAGTGTTCTTTCGATACCCCCACTATGGAATACCTCGGTATGATCATTGGCCAAGGACTTGTCAGAATGGACCCCAAGAAACTCTCCGCCATCGCCGATTGGAAACCACCAACATCGGTAAAAGGTGTCCGTTCCTTCCTAGGATTTGCCAACTTTTACTGAAAATTCATCCCAAACTATTCCAACATCATTGCCCCCTTGACTTTCCTCACCTGTAAAAACGAACCATGGCTTTAGTCCTCAGTACAACAACGATCCTTCGACTCTCTGAGACAACTCTTCTGCACCGCCCCTGTCCTCGCTATCCCTAATGTCGCAAAACCCTTCCATGTCATGACCGACGCCTCTCTCCTCGTCGCTGGTGCCGTCCTTATGCAAGACGACCCCAATGGTGACAAACGCCCTGTCGCTTACTTCTCAAAGACCTTCTCTCCCACCGAATGGAACTACGACATTTACGACCGAGAACTTCTTGCAGTTATTCTCGCCCTCGACGAATGGAAACACTACCTCCAGGGAACACCTCACTCTGTCTCTGTGATCACCGACCACAAGAACTTATCATACATCCATGACCCTCGTAAGCTCTCCCGCCATCAAGCTTGTTGGTCTCTCTTCCTACAAGACTTTGACATCAATTGGGTTGTCACACCGGGCGCCAAGATGGGACCGGCGGATGCCTTGTCTCGACAAGACTCTATTGATACCTCCTCTGATAACATCGACGCCTCCATCATACCCGCTCCTGTCGTCATCTCCACTCTCGACCTTGCTCTCGCTTCTCACATCCAATCCTCCACACTGTCAGATCCCTTTGTGATTAAAGCCCTCGCTGCCCTTGATGAGGGTTCCCCCCTGTTCACTCACGCCTCACTCTCTGATTGGCATTTCGACAATGGCCATCTCTACTTCAAAGGATGCATGTACGTTCCCCCTCCGGCCCGCGCAGCATTATTGCATTCCATCCACTCGTCTCCCCTCTCGGGTCACATGGGAGTCTATCGAACCAAAGTGTTACTCGAGCGCGACTTCTGGTGGCCTGGCCTCTCTACTTTCGTTAAGCACTTCGTTGACGGCTGCGCCGTCTGTCAGCAGAACAAAGTCAACACGCATCCCACAGTTCCGCCGCTCTCCCCCATCATATCTACCACGTCACTGCCATTCAAGCAACTGTCCTGCGACCTTATCACCGACCTTCCCCCGTCCGAGGGCCATGATTCTATCTTGGTCGTGGTCAACCACGGCCTTACTAAGGGGGTAATTCTTATTCCTTGTTCCAAAAACATTGACGCAGCGGGAATCGCCTCTCTTTTCTTTGATAACGTGTTCAAACGCTTCGGTCTCCACGACTCCCTCATCTCAGATAGAGGTCCCCAATTCGCCTCCGCCTTCGCCAGAGAACTTGCTCATCTCCTCAAATATGACATCCACCTTTCCACCGCTTATCACCCCCAAACCGACAGTCAAACCGAACGAACAAACCAAGAACTAGAGACCTATCTTCGCATATTCTGCACTAACAATCCCCACGCTTGGGTGCAATCCTTATCAGCTGCGGAATTCCATCATAATTCTGCGCCACATAGCTCCACCAAACGTTCCCCTTTCTCGTTACTTTACGGCTATGAACCATGTTCCTACCCCATGCTCGGCAAGACCTTTCTCCCCACTCTCGAAAACCGACTCTCCAACCTCGACGAAACTCGTAAAGAAGCTCTTGCCGCCCATGAGTCTGCCTGAAAAATCATGTCCGCTCATACCACTCGCCGATTTACCCCTTGGAAAACTGGAGATAAGGTTTGGCTCGAGGCCACTCATCTCCGCCTTAACTACCCGTCTAGGAAACTTGCACCCAAACGCCATGGTCCCTTCGAAATCATTCGCGTTTTATCTCCACTGACATACGAACTCCGCCTTCCGAAAACTTGGAAGGTTCACAACGTGTTCCACGCCTTCCTCTTATCACCCTTTTGCTCCACTGAAACTTACGGCCCCTCCTTCGCTTCCCCACCACCTGACGTCATAGATAATGAAGAAGAATACGAAGTAGAAGCGATTCTCTCACACAAAGGCCCGGTCAGCCGACAGAAGTACCTGACCGCGTGGAAAGGATATCCCTCTTCAGAAAACACATGGGAACCTGAATCAAACCTCCACCACTCCGCTTCAATCCTTCGCAGTTATAAGCAACTCCACCACCTCTAAGATGGTAAGGTTCCAATTGACGGTCTCTCCGTGAGTATCTCTTGCAACCTTACCCAACAAATTCCACTTGCCATGTCCTTCCTCTCGTCCTCCATCTCGTCTTCATCCATGTCTTCCCCTTCCGGATCACCAACCAGACTATGTTCTCGACGGGTTTACCCTGTCTTCCTACCTGAATCCGCTCAGTTCGCCCTATACTCTGCCATCCTAGACTCCCCTCCATTGTTACATCTTATCGAACAAAACCCTCACTTCGAACACGACGGGATCATGCAAGAACTTATTCATATCTTTCATGGAACCGCCCGTACCGCTCTTCTCCTCTCCTCCTCCCCCCAGCCCAACATAGCAGTACGATTCTCCCTCTCTGAAGTTTCTCGTTTCTCTTTAGCCGCTCTACGCCATGCGGACTTCAGTAGTTATATTTCTGCCTTGCCGCCGGACCACATCTACCCTGTTTTTTGTCGTATCTTTCTCATCATTCCCCAAGAACAACGAGACCATTATCTTTCTTCCACCAATACGTTAACCACTTACTCGCCTCCCCGCGCCCCCATCCCAATCCCTCCTCCATGTTCCCTCTCTTCTCGTCTCTCTTCTCCTCCCCCCACAGACACTCCCACCGCAGTAGAATCCGACTGGGCTCCCACCGACAGTGAAGACGGCGAAGACCCTATCACGGCGACTATCCCGATCCCTTGAGACCGCCCCTCGTGGATCACTCTCCCTGACGGCAATAGAACTTTATCCTCTCCGACTCAGGTCCTCCCTCTGTCCAACCACTATCGTCTCCCCCTCGCAACGTCTTCCACTCGCTGCTTTCAATGTCATACTCTCGGTCACGTACGAGAGAACTGCCCCGACTACTCATGCCCTCACTGCCACATCTCCGCCCCCGGTCACCCTCTGCGTAGTTGCCTATCTATCCAATGCAACTTCTGTCGTAATTGGGGACATCATGACCAATACTGCCCTCACCGTAACTGTGGGCTTTGCTCTCAACCAGGACACATCCTCGATTTATGTCCGTCTGCTCACGTTCCCCGCGTCTTTTCTTTGGAGAACAACAACTGACGAACCATTCTTTCCGGGAATCACCTTTTGGGGACAACCGGGATTGACTATTGAGCCAGGGGCTCGACTGTACAAGGGGGGTAATGTTACAATTTATCTTCTCTTTCATCGCCTCGTCCTATTTGTCTTCTCATCTTACTTTGACAATTGGCTAGGTGATCGTCGCTACCATCACTCCGCTTTTCTTCTGATCACCGGACCTATCTCGTTTACCTTGATCCGACTACCGTGTGAGACTTCTCCTTCTTCTGATCTTCTACATCCCGTTCTCTCTCACGACGGCGAACTTTACCCGTGTTCCACAACATCCTTCGTTATTCTTTTCCTTTCTCGTTCTCATTCCCTTTCTTGATCTCTTGGTCTGTGCGCAGGGTAGACACATATAAATACCTTGTCTGACCTACGTGTACTTTAGTCTTGAACTGCGCAATACTAGCGTACTATCAAGTCCCATCCTTGCAACTCTAAGTCGAACCTTCAGTCCTCATCTCGCACAAGGAAACCCCTTGTCCGATCCTTCGTAACTTCGTCCTCGTCTCGCTCAAGGAAACCCCTTGACCGAACCCTCATCCTCCATCGTCTCTTGCCATCTCTTGAGTTGGTCTCTATGTGAGTATCACTCGAGTAGCAAGTTAGGAGCCTCGTCTATTGTGTACGCTATGCGTAACACAAGGTTTCTATGACATGTTCTTCATCTACCAAGTTTCCTTCACTATCTAGCCATTGGTGATCAGCATCTGATATAGGCCAACCAGCCTTCAGGTCAGCTATGAGCTTTGACTTCCATGGTTGTACTTGATCATGAAGCTTAGCTAACCCCTTTTTTAGAATATCAAGAGGTTTCATCATGAATAATAGAAGCTGTGACGTTGATGGCTTGGGTCGCTGTTACCATCCTAGGACAGTGAAGAAATGAATGATGACAAATATTGCCAGATTTAGTTTCATTTTCCCATTATGTAAGTCTTAGTATGCGTTATGATAGAGATAGCAATTGGTATTGGTTATGTATTATGAGGAAGTTATTGGTTTTCTCCTGCAAACCAACTTGGGATATCCAAAAACCTATGAGTTATAAGGAAGTATTTGTTATATGGGGTATTTGTTATAAGGAATTCAACTGTATTGCACAACTCCAGAACACTCTGATTGCGCCCCAAATGAACGGAGGTGCCACTGATCTGAAAAGCTAGCCGAGGGCGGGACACTCCCGAGGGTAACTAAACCCATTTTGGAATAATAAGAGGCGAACTGAATAATAGCTGGAGTCATCAAGCGATATCGTCCGCCGTTGCAGATTGGCAAGGAATACTTTGTACCATATGGTCGACATAACTTTAAAATACTAGGCGGGGCAGTGTGACAGAGCTCGGATAAGCTGAAGCGACTGGCAGATCCGGGCCAGGGGTCCTGAGGAACTCAGTTGCTCGCCTCTCTACAGCTTAAAAGGACGTGCTAATGCCTCACCTTTACCCACACTGCAACTCGATTATACCCTGAAGCATCACTGCCATGCAGCTGACTCCTTATCTCATTCTGCTGGCTCCGGCCTGCTTGGCTATACAACCACTTCTCACCAACTCCAATTTGCAAGGGTTGTCCTCTGACAGGTCGAGAGTTCGTGGTCCCGTGACAGATTTGAACATCATCAACAAGGTCATTGCGCCGGATGGCTTCTCCCGATCGTTGGTCATGATTTCCGTATGCAATGTTTTAAATTGACCAGTCCTTCAGAGCTGTCCTTGCTGAAGGAATGTTCCCGGGACCGCTGATAATTGCTGAGAAAGTATACTTCTTTTCTTGACAACTTCGGACACTGAGTGCCTGACAACACTTGTTTTTGCAAAAGGGTGAT
>JBBPNZ010000427.1:0-20227 GCA_038091195.1 Phylloporus rhodoxanthus | reverse complement strand
CCAGAGTCTGGCATCATTATCGAGGGCGAGTCGTCTCTCGTCGATCCCAAAGGTATAGTTTATGCAAAGCTCTTCGTAAGCGTCTTTGCCCGCTCGGATTGTTGTCTGTGGCATCTCCATCCCAGAGTTCTGGCTTCTATTTGGGCGCCAAAGCAAACGAGAAAAATTTCTCCAAAGTAATCGCAAGTGCCCCTCGCGCGAAATCCATTCCCAAGGACCGCAAACCGGACTGGGTCATCAGAGATAAAACGACCCCGGAACAAGCACTCATCTACCGTCTCAGTGGGGATTACAATCCCCTTCACGCCGGTGCGTTTTTCTCACGTTCAGCGAAGTTTGTACTCACTAGCCGGCTATCTAGATCCCGTGGTGGGCAAGGCACTGGGCTTTGGTGGCATCATTCTACATGGCTTGTCTTCGTTTGGATTCGTCGCTCGTGGCCTCATCAAGGAGATTGCCAAAGGCGATCCCCGTTCTCTCAAAGTGTTCGGCGTTCGCTTTACATCGCCCATCAAGCCTGGCGACGAACTAGAGACTCAAGCGTGGGAGGTGGGCCCCGGTCCCAATGGAACCACTGAAATCACATTTATCACCAAGAATGTCACGTCGGGGAAGGTCTGTGTTGAAATCTGTGTTGTGCATCCCTTGACTGTCCTCTAGGTTGCTCTGGGAAATGGTGTCGCCTTTATCAAGAGGGCGGACAAGAGTAAATTGTAGGACTAAGGTTTCGTTTAACAATATCCTCGTACTGCTGCTCCAGCCAAATAAGTAATGATCGCACGTCAATCAATCATGTAACCTAGAACTCAATATCCGACCACGGTCGAGGATGGCATCTGCCTCAAGATAACATCCTTTGAGCCAACGGTTTGTCTCCCCTTTGAGCGCTTCTCCGTCTTTGGAAGGTCTCTCCGTGAATGCTGTGCGGGCATGAAGCACTCTCCGGTTGTCGAAAAGGACAGCATCTCCCTCGCATAGGGTATATTCCAAACGGTTAGCCTTGTCATCTAGTAATGCTACAAATTTCCGGAGGGCCGCGTAAAAAGACGTCGGCGTTGGACTCGGGAGTGGTGCTTGGAACGGTGGTGAATAATTGATATGTTTGATGATCGGCTCATGAGTGGACAAGGCGGGCTTGTCCAGCTCGATGGTCGGGTGTTCAAAGTGTAGATGGTGTCCGTCATTTATGTAGTGAAAGGGCACGCGCGTTGCTGCCAGAACGTCAAAGTCTGCTGGATGCGACCTTGAGAGCAACGTCGCGGCTTGGAAGGCGTCCACAAAGATCGAGGTGCCGCCTACGACGCGGTTACGCAGGCAATGTAGGATTTGGTATCGCGGTGGGTGTTGAAAGTAGCTGATCGGGAGCTTGAGCATTTTTTCGCCACTAGGTGGCAGGAACGTACAGCAAGTCCATGTGCAAGCCGAGATCGAGGTTGGTATAGGCAATATTGCGACTGTTGCGGACGTTCTTGACGTCCCACAATTCACCGTAAAAGGTGGTGCGTAGTTCGCCAAATATGTTGGCTAGCTTGCGAAGCTCGCAGGTATCGTTGGAGGTTTTGTCGTTTGGCACGCCTGTCACGAAGAGCAGGCCGTACTGGGAAAGTTGGTTGATGGCGCGGAGAAGCTGAGGGGGTTCTACGAGTTCCTTGTAGGGGATATAAAGATCTGGTACTTGAGAGATCGTTGATGCATTCCAAAGTATGTGCTCCGTGTCTCGATGGAATTTTCGAAGCTCTGACGGACAAGAGTAACGTTCGAGGAAGGTGGTGTCATAGAATGATTGATGCCCATCGATCCACCGGATCTGAACACCATCTGCTGTGATAATAAAACCACCCGGAGAGGGCCGTATGTCGGCTGGGATATCGGAGGATCTGTGGAGTTTCTGTGACGTGGAGGGATGAACGCATGAAGGGCATTGGCACGAGTCTCGTAGCCATTGGTGCGAAAAGCTGGCCTTGCCGGGAATAATCAATCCAGCTTCGTCAAACCTGACAATAGACGAGATGTGTCTAATATATGTTAGTGAGCGTCGAGTGTAGTGTGTCAAGAAGTTACGAAACATGTTCGCGGTGGTTGTTTGGATCTAAAGCCTTTGCCAAACAACCGTTATTTCTTGTTTAGCAACACACCACCAACCTTCAGTTATAATGAACAGCCGCTCGGACTCGGAAACTTCGTTCATTTTACTCGACCACGCGAAAGATTCAGAAGCAGCCGTTCAAAGTCCTACGCCGACGTCTGTCAGCTTGGAAATGGTGACTCCACCCATACTGTAAGGATGCTGGTACTAACGAAGTTACAGGTCCATCCCTCCCATATGGCGCCAGATTACTTACCAGGTTCTGGAACGTCATATGCTCATGACTGGTCTCCGGCAGGTACCGGCGGGAAGATTGAGCGACGAGGTCGTCATTTTGTGGATGCCTATGGACGCGTCTGTAGTCTTCGAGGAGTCAACGTGTCTGGTTCCAGTAAAATGTCGGCATGCCCTCATTTTCATGGCTTGGCATGTGCGCTGAAAGTTGCTTTTGAACAGTCCAGTCGATCATAATCACAGCACGTTTCCTGCTAACCACCATTCGGTTACCTTCGTCGGTCGGCCGTTCCCTCTGGAAGAGGCGCATGAACACTTTTCCCGCTTGAGAAGATGGGGTCTATCGTTTAGTGAGTCGAATAAATGCTCAAGGATTTACAGTCTCATGTCCCTAGTTCGTTTTCTTATCACATGGGAGGCGGTTGAACACGTTGGCCTGTGAGTCGCTGTCGAAAATCGTCCGTGGTTCAACTGAGCAATTGCAGCGGTATCTACGATACAGAATATCTGACATACGTGAAGAAATTGCTGTCTTTACTTCCGGAATACGGTCTATCTGCCTTTGTCGTTATTCACCAGGACGTCTGGTCAAGATACTCTGGAGGTTCTGGTGCACCTGCATGGACCCTTGAGGATATCGGATTCGATTTACATGCTTTGGAAGAGTCAGGCGCCGCATGGCTCTTGGGCGTTAAGGGAGGTGGTCACGTCGAGGCTGAGCGCGGTATTTGGCCGTGTGGATATCAAAAGCTTGCTGCCGCTACCATGGCGTAAGTTAATTCCGTCCAAGAAATTATCCTTGTTCAAGTTCGTCATCTTTAGGACGTGCTTCTGGGCGGGTGATACATTTGCCCCAAAGCTCAAGGTTACGACTGCAAATGGAGACGTAAAATCAGCTCAGAAGTACCTCCAGGATGCTTTTCTAGACATGTATACAGTAGTCGTTCAAACGCTGGGTGGCTTAGAAGGTGTGCTCGGATTTGAGGTAACTACATTACTTTCATACGACATGTCGGAATATTGACCACTGCCAGATAATGAATGAACCACATAGAGGATACATAGATCTCCCTTCCCTACATAGATTTGATTACAACACAGATTTACATCTGTCCTTCGTTCGTGAGTGGTCATTTTGCCGCGTGACATGTAGCCTAACGTGCTTCTCTAGCTTCTGCACTCCAATCCTTTATGCTCGGTTCCGGATATCCTACTTTGGTCTCTCAATGGACGCGATCATTCCCAATGCCCACCCGCAAGACCTCCCATAGTGTGTTGAACGGTGACAAACGCTCGGCGTGGCGTCTTGATGGCCCCACGAAAGGCAAATGTGTCTGGGAGATGCATGGTGTCTGGGGATGGGATAGGAATATGGGTGAAGGTGTTGTCTTGCGCGAAAATTACTTCACAAAGCATCCTGTCAGTGGTCGCAAGGTATGTCTTCTCTCCTGTAATTTGGGATGTTTCATAATCACGTTTAGGTTGATTGGTACACAGACTTCTATTATCCTTTCCTGAAGCGCTGGGCAGAGCGTGTACAGAGTGTTGCGCCGAGAGAGAAGATGCTCTTTGTGGAACCGATTCCTAACGAAGTATCGTGTTTTCGGCTTATGCATGTGTCTTCGAGATCCTGAATTCCTTGAACAGTTCTGTCCATCGTCGTGGACCAAAGAAAATCAAATTCCCAATATGGTTTTCGCGCCTCATTGGTGAGAGCTGTCCAATGAATATAATTCTTGCATCCTTACCTGTCTTCAGGTATGACCTAAACGCACTCTTCACGAAGGCGTTTGGCGATTTTACTGTCAATGTGCAGGGATTGTCGCGAGTATGACTTTCGTCTTTACTCATTCACTGGCACAATCCTCACATGTGCTACAGGGGATGTTTCCCCTCAAGGCATTTTATTGGGGTCAGAAAGGCGCTCGAGATAACTACTCTCTGCAGATGAAGAACATCGTCGACATTGGACACAAAGTACTCGGCGAGATACCTATTCTCATCGGCGAGTGCGGCATACCGATGGACATGAAGTATGTCAACGTTAGACGTGTTTGTTACTCACCTCACAGCCTCTAGCGACAAGGAAGCGCTTACGACAGACAACTGGAAATGGCAATACCGGATGATGGATGCTATGATGATTGCGCTGGAGCGGTCCCTTGCTAGCTTCACGTACGAATCCCGAGTTCTATCGAGATCACGCCATGGTCTCACACCTCGATCAGATTGTGGAACTATAACCCAGATAACACAGATGCTCATGGCGACGATTGGAATGGCGAAACCTTTTCGTGGTTTAGTCGTCGACGTGCTCTTCCTGCCTCGCTTTTGGACTTTGAGCAAAGCTCCTTTACGCTCGACAACGGGGGCCGCATACTACCATCTGTTGTCCGCCCATACCCAGCGAAGACGGCAGGAATACCCTCCAACTTTGATTATGAGATGAACACCGGAGACTTCACTTTCGAATGGAAACTTACCGAAGAAAGCACCTCGCGTGAAACGGAAATATATATCCCTTCTCTAGTTTATCACGGCCGTCAGCTGGTCGTGGATGGCCTCGCTTCCGACGACAAGTACGCGTACGACGAATCTCGGCAAACACTCTTTGTCGTTCACTGCGATTCCTCCCCTACGAAGACGCGCAAGATTCACGTTTCTGTGCATCCACCTCTCCGGGGCCACTTCCATATCAATACCTTCTGGGGGGACTTTGGAGAACTCATTCTTTCTGGTTTGGTTGTCTTCATTGGCATATTTTTATTTATCAAGATTAAATTTTACATGTGATCTCTGTCAAGTTGACGGGGAAATTAGTAATCACTTGTTCGGTTCATCGGTTGCGGCTACATACTCGACAGGTGGTTCCAATAGTTGCCACTTGCTGAAACAAGGGTCAAGACTGAATTTGGTTTCACTGCGATGCTCGCGCACTTGGGCTCGAAGGTCTGCTTCGGGGAGACTGACTCTGTGGCTCGAAAGGGAGAAACATTTCACGGTGAGTGTGTTACTTTGCGGCGTATCTGGCAGCCCGAATATCTGCTGCGCAATCTGAAAGTACAGCTTTGCCCCAAGGGTAGGTGAGATATTGGGATAGCTAAACGCTCAGCCGCGACGCGAACGCAAGTGCCACGGAGGCATTTCCAGACGAATTGAAGGCTTGAGTCCAGTTCGCAGCCTATTCGAGTGCTACTGACGTTACCAAGCAGCACCGTTTCACGCAGAGACCTGACATTGGCATTTAATTGCCGAACTGATTCGCAAAACTACCATTACAACCGTGCAAGTCAGCCGCCAACTTGGTTGCATTGACCTCAGTGAACTATAAAATGCATATCATTTCCTTGACTCGTCCTCCGTTCCACAGCTTGCGTTCTGCCTTTAGAGATGCGCCTCTTTTCAGCCGCCGCGCTCGTTGCCGGAGTGGTCGCAGTTCACGTGACAGCTACCGACTTCCAAACATTCTCCTCCCAGAACCAAAACAATACGAGTTTGCGGTATGTCACAAATTCAGGAATCTGTGAAACCACCCCCGGTGTCCAACAGTATTCTGGCTACATTGATGTTGGGACGAATATGTCAATAGTCAGTATGTTATACCAGAGAAGTGGGGTAGTGCTTATGCTTTGATACGCTAGTGGTTCTGGTTCTTTGAGGCTCGCCATTCCCCTGAGACTGCGCCGTTCACGCTATGGTAAGGGTGTCACTGAGCATATGCAATGACCAAGATGGAATCTAATCCCCCACGTAAAAGGCTGAATGGTGGTCCAGGATGTTCTTCCATGATTGGTCTCTTCCAAGGTAAGTCGCCCTGTAGTGTAATACACGTATCCGCAACTGTTTCAACTGGCAGAGAACGGACCGTGTTCTGTGAACGAGGACGGGAAAACAACGCGTCTCAATCCATACAGGTGAGTCACTCCCCGATCGCCGATAGATCACGTTCAAATATACAGGGCAGTTGGAACAACGTGAGCAATAGTGCGTCGTTTGTATTTTTACGCTCACAGGATACGACTTACTTCACCATCCAGTGATCTATATTGACCAGCCGATTGGCACTGGGTTCTCCTATGGGACGGACACAGTCAACAGCACAGAGTCTGCTGCACCTTTTGTCTGGACAGCATTCCAGATACTTTTCGAGAGCCAGGTCTTTTCAAAGTACGGGAGCCGCGAGTATGTACTTTGGACGCCTCTTCCCGGGATATGATGTCCAACGCATATGACTAGGTTCATCTTTACGACAGAGAGCTACGGTGGCCACTATGGACCCAGTTTCGTGTCGTACTTTGATCAACAGAACGCCCTGATTGCCAGCGGTGCAATTAAAGGCGAGCCTATCGTCACTGCTGCTATCCTGCTGAACAAGTGAGCCCACGCGAGCGATCGCACGTGCCAAGTTGTCCAATAATATTATATCTAGTGCTTGGCTTAATCCACTCATCCAGTACATCTCCTACTACAGTTTCACGCTCGACGCTCCGGGTTATGGTCAGCTCCAACCCGACGATGTGTTGAAGAATATCTCCGAAGCGCTCTATGGCCCCAACGGATGCGTCGCGCAAGAGAAAGCCTGTTACGCTGCCGGTAACTCGACCCAATCTAACGATATTTGTGATCAAGCGGACAATTATTGTGTACGTTGAACGCTCGTATGTTTTCAAACACAGCCATTCATGCCAGTCTCTCGGTCTGACAGCTGAACAACGTCTTCGGTCCTGCAGTCGGTAGCCTAGACCCTTATGATATCCAACAGACCTGGCCCCCTCCCTTCCCTCCTGAGTACTACGTGAATTATTTGGGCATCCCGGAGGTTATGGAGAAAATCGGCGCTGAAACCACTTACAATGAATGCTCCGATCCTTCCTACGAACTGTTTACGACGACCGGAGATGTATGTCGTCTGCCGTTAACGACGGCATATCCGTACTGATAAATGGATGCACTACAGCGCGGACGATCATCGCTTGCTGAGCTCTCCGAGTTGGTAAATTCTCGACTGAGGATTCTACTTTGGGTACGCGGAACCGGTGATAGACTTTGACTTGTGACTAAATTCTCATTCACGCTAGGCCGGTGATCGGGATCTCATGTACGTGTACATCCCATCCTTTGGTTCTTATTTTGACGATTAACCATTCCTCAGCTGCAACTGGATTGGCGTAGGTGAAGTTCGCTCGTTTATCACCCGCTAAATACCCCGCAGGTGTATGAGTGCGCGCTTGCCATGGAGTGGTATGGGAAAAAGACTTTCCACAACACGCCTTTGTGTAACATTACCCTTGACGGCACTCCCATTGCTGCCGTCGCAAACGTGGACAATTTCTCTTTTGCGTATGCACACTCTGATTTGTAGTGATAGCTGATGCTGACCTTCCAATCCAAACAGGAGGGTCTTTGAGGCTGGTCATGAAGTGGTACGTCGAAGCTCAATAGACCAAGCACCGCCTCACCAAGGTTTCTTCAGCCTGCGTTCCAACCTGCGGCAGCTTTGGAGATCTTTACCCAAGTTATTAACAAGGAACCTCTGCACTCGGTATAAGGGAGTGACGTCAATGGTGAATTTAGATAGAAAAAGACACTACAATGTCCAGATGCGCCTATGGCGGAATACCCAGGCAAACAAACATGTACCAAAAGAATACCCTATCAAGATGACCATTGCCTGTGCATTCGGCATATACATGGTTTGAATCGACAGGTTGATGAACCCCGTCGCAACGTTGGCCTGAATTGTGATGGTGTAAGAAAGATTGAGATAGATATCATCGGTACTCACGACGAGGAAGATCGCTAACCCATTCTTGTTTATGGCTTCGAGCAAAGCGGGAGCCGATTTTGACATGGAAGCCGTCGGATCCTCTTGAAGGATCCTCTTACCCGTACCCGACGGGTCTTTCAACTTGGAGATCCGTGTAGGAAAAAATATCATATCTATGAGATAGAACGCCAGGATGAATGATGAGTTGAAGGCGACGATCCAGAGGATGTATGCCAAGTTTGCCTGCATCGAGAGGACACGGTCACAAGGCATGAGCAGTCTTGCCTAGCAGGTCTGGTACTAGCGAGACTGACCATCCTTCGCGAAACTTGGAGACTGCGTTGCACAATTGCCAACAAGACCCACCACACCACAGCATACGAGAAGAGTTCGATGGTGGACTTTGCATTTTGTCTAGGAGCAGAGGGGTCTAATCTCATGCGACGCCCGGAGTCACCACCCTTGGTTAGAACAGCTTGCTGTTTACGAAAGAAGGACGGAGAAGGCGGGAGGATGATCGTGCCAAGAGAGAGACCCATGATATGAAGCGAGAGATAACCTGAGGACATGAGCGTTTTCACTGGTGGCGGGTCAGACCTTTCTTACCCAAGAGCGAAATTATCCCCTCTTTGTTCGCGTAAAGGACATTACTTCGAGGTGTGTCCAGGAGAAATGCTTCCAGCCCTACAAACGACAGTGCGAACTGGTGCACTGTGCACCAAGTTGAAGCAGACTGTCCGGATAGATCGTATCACTCACATATACCAATCCAAAGACCTAGCAACGAGATCGGTATGTGCTCGATGATTGGGTGGAGAGCCACCTCCGCAACCGGCAAAATGGCAAGTGTCAAGAAAAAGTTCCAGTGCACCCCGTATTCCGTGACGTGTTCCTAGAACGAATAACATTGTAAATCTGAATAATGATAGAAAGTCACCGTACAGGGTATTCCGTTCCCTTTACAAGTAGTACGCGTACAATGCCCAACAAAAAAACCGGTAGAGTCTTTTTGATGGCCCGGTATAGCTTTGGTTTCACGTCCAAATGCAACTGAGATGGATCCTTGATGAGGGGTATCGCAGAGACTATCCCTTGAGAGAAAACAAACGAGCCGACTCCACAGTCCATCTAACACAGGCGATCCAGTCAGCTGCAGCGGCATGCGTACGGGGTTGCACTCACCAAGGACACACCATACGTTTCACACTTTGCAAGGGAACGAGGAAAGATGGGAAAGTCGACTGCGAGAATGGAAAACACTGTTATGAGCATCATGTTGGCACGGTATGCTGTGAGTGCTGGAAGGGGTCTCAGTGTCGGGTGGGTGGGCCCATCGACGGCACGACTCTCTCGTGCGCTCGTGCTGGGTTGTGTCCCACTCGTCTTTGAAAACAAAGGCGACCCGCCTTCTATTCGAGGGAGAAGCAGTAAAACGCAGGTCGGAGCTAGGAGGAGCGCCGAGAGTGCTCCTGGTGCATCAGCATAAACTGTCAGTGCAAGCGAAGGCGGCAAGACTAAAACCAGCCATTCGAAAACGAATGGCATGGCACTGAACACGGTGAAACGCGTTCGCAGGGCGGAATGCAAAGTTATGGATGCCTTTCGACCTTGAGCAACACTGCAACAGACTCTTTAGGCATTTCTGAATGGACTCACCAGCACCACTGCTGATATAGCATTTACGTGGAAGACAGATGAGCCCGTCATTCCAGAGACGAATGCCTCTTTTGTGGCCTTGTAGTTATCGTCCATCTGACCTGGAGTAGGCTGGACGGGCCACAGCTGTGAGTCCATCGTTGAAACCGTTGACATCGCGACTCCATTGATTTCCGAACCACGTGACCGACGACGCGACGTATTGGTATTTGGTAATGGCATCATCTAGTACTTGCGAAGCGCTAAATACTTATCTCAAGCACGCGTCTGCACCGGTCCTACAAACCTATGGCGACTCCAAGTAACCCAGTTCACAGCGACGATCAACGCGACTCCACCAATGGCCACAATAGCATAATTCATGTTGTACTCATTGACTGGATATGAGGTGGGCAACACGAACAGTACGCACATACATGCGGTGAACTAGTATCAGAGAGTTAGAATGGACATGACAGCGATGACAGATCAGACTGACCAGAAAACTCGCAAGATTGATGGGCCATGCCCATTTACCTAGCTTAAAAGGACCAGGTTCGGGGAGTCTGGCATAGTCGTCAGTCTGGCAACTTTTCTAGAATCACGATCGCTCTCACGAGTTTGGCCAAAACACCCGGATGATGATTGGTTGCAAATAGCTGAGCATGACAGATATGGCCGCAGAGGACAACATCGCATTGAACTATGAAACAGACAGTCAATCTTGAAGAGGTCTGGTGAGACAAGGTATACACGAACAGCAATCGTTGAACCTATATAGGCACACGAAAGGATGCATCCTATGAGCACAGATGTCCATACACCCCAATAAGGAGATTGAAAACGATTGAGGGCGATGAATTTCTCTTTCGCAGGAAATCCATTGTCTCTTGCTAGAGCGTAAAACAATCTTGAACTTGCGGTGAATGCTGTGATCGATGCCGTTAACTGCGCAAGTCCAATGATCACGAGGCAGACAATGGTCGGTTTCCGTCCAACCACGTCGTAGAACAGTTGTGCGATAGGTATCGCATAGGCTGTTGCTTGTACGTTGGCAATGCTTTGCACGGAGAAAAGGAGGGCGAGCATGTAAACGAGTCCGATAAGCCATGAGCCTGCAATGCTCCCTACAACGGCCAGAGGCGCAAGGATCTCGGCGCGTTTTGCTTCTTCAGCGACTTGAGCAGCTGTCTCACAACCTTCAAGGGTATAAATGGCCTTCAAGATACGCTCTCAGTTATGGTAAGACTTTGTCAAAGATTCAGTTACCTGGAGAAAACCTAGAAGAACGACAAAGCCTCGAGAATCCCACCCAGTGTAGCTGAGTCGCCACATGAGGACACAAGAGCTACACATTCAAATCAGTCTACTCACTTTTCATAGTTGGTGAATACGAAAGAGGCGGAATTCTCCGAAATGTCAGCCTCCTGCTACATTGCATAAATCATGAAGCATTCACCTTCACGGGAGCCTTCACGAGAAGCGTTATTACAAGTACGAACGTACCTCCAAGCGTCCACCAAAAGTTGAAGGTGCTCACTCGGCCGATGGCTTTCGTTCCAATCGTGTTGACTATGCCCGAAGTAATATTGACACCCCAGGCTATCGCAGCGATTTCAACACGAGTCAGGGATCGACCTTGGCCAACTTCTGCTATCGAAGCAATGTACAACGCAACGCTAACCTGGTCACTGGAAGAAGTCAGTCTTAGTGATGCGACACTCACCTGAGGTTTCCAGCGGTGCCAGTAAAGACCATCGCAATGGAATATATCCACCCTGTACAGACTAGACGAGAGTAAATCTGTTTCTATCAAATCATGCGTTCAAACGCACACCCGAGGATCGGTAAGTTTGGCTTCATCTTGCAAACCCAAAAGTAAAGACCGCCCAGAGTTGGGCTAGAAAACATCCATGAGTCACCGGGTCTATATCGCACCAAAGTTCTCACTATGAACTGCAAATTTCTGCGAGACTGAGAGCGATGAGAAACATGAAGAAACTGCATATCTAGCTTGCCAGTGAAGGGGATGGTAAAACACAGAGTCTACTCACGTTCCAGCCCCAAAACAATCCAAGCGGGCCACCAGAGAACAATCCAGTTTGAAAAGCGCTGCTCATCCCCGTCAGGATCCCGATGGCGCAAAACGATATGCCCAGCACTCCAAAGAGTGACATTTCGCGACGGAATTCGGGCTTGTATCCTAGGTCGAGGAGACGCTGGTCCGAGGCATCGACCTTTTTCCTAATAACACCGTTGGCCTCCTCGATCATCTCTGTGGGTGGATTCTTGGGAGACGTCAACATGGGAGACGGCAAGGTGTACGCTGGTACACAAGCTGCGGCCCACAGCCACTTAAGTAACTTGATGAACCTGAGGATAAAAGTGATCACGAGGCCCATGGCTTTACTTTTACCCGAACGAGGCGAAGAGCTACTTCTAGTAAGAGATAACTTGTTAGATAAGATAAGCAGTCCATGCGGACCAACGTGTGAGGAGAAATAGATATTCGGGAGAACATACGTACATGTTGTCTGGATCTCGTTGGTTCCCTCTAAGACAGAGCCAAATCGCCGAAAGAACGAATGTAGCTCTGCGAGCATAGGTATGCATTGAGTGTGCCTCTCAGAAGATATGATCTGCCAAAAATAGTCTGGTTCTACACCGCCAGAAGCTGCGAGGTTAAGATTAATGTAATTTTAATTTTCTTGCCGAAAAAGCCTCCAGAAATTGGCACTGATTTGCAGCTGCGCCTCCCGATGAGAATGAGCGTCGCACAAGGGTCGGTATTAACTGGCGCGTGCGTACGTGGATGCAGATTGGCACATGAAAGAGGGAATGGGCTAGATAACCTCAAGTAACTGGACCATGAATAATTGAACGACGACGCCAAAAAAGATGGGACGCACTATCTTACTAGGGTAAATGAAAAAGGAGATGGACAGCAATGACAATTACTCTGATTCATATAGCATTTCGCCCTCATCGAGGGTGACACAGCTCACATCAACGCCACGACTCCAAACGGGTCACCAAACCACGCGTCCTTCCTCCGCTCTTCCGAGTGCAACTTCTATACCAACAGTGAATTCTGATCCAGCCTGTTCAAACACCACCTCTTTACCCGTCCTTGCCAATATGGATGCATTCATGCTTTTCTTGCCAGCTGGGACGGGCAGAGGAACGTGTGCATATCTGGGATATTGCTCATGTGGCGCCGGAGCCGCCGATATCACCAACGGACCCTCTGGAGGCGGAGAGGCATAGGTTCGTGACAAGTCTTCGAAACGTTCTTCCTCGTCGTGAAACGAAGTTCTACGGTTCTTGTTCGTGCTGGAACAGGGCCTGATCGAGGGCAGTGAGATAGCTCTAGGTCTCGGAACGAATGGAGGGTTGCAAGTTAACTGAGGTCTGGGTCGCGGTGACTGCGGTGGGGAGATGGATAGAGACGTTAGCGGCCGGAGCAGCAACGCAGAAGTATCCAATCTCTTCTTTTCGTCACTGGCTGCAGTGGGAACATCTCCACCGACAGCAGGTTGATAAGATGGCGGGGGGGTGCTAGGCCGGAACATCGGAAGAGTAGGAGACGAGGGTGGCGTGGATGTCACATACATGCTCGTAGTACGCGTGCGCGGCCGTAACGAGTGAATGCAGAAAGGATCGTCCTTGTTATCTGTCGGCCCCTCCACGACCTCGGATTCATCGACCGAAACTATGGGAGGCACAGTCTGCGGAAAACCGACAGCATTGGCCTGGACAGGCGGGAACGAATCTTCGTTTTCGTCCTCGCGCACCGGAAACAGATTCGTGACGTTATCAGCAAAGGTCACCCGTGATGATCTCTTGCCTTCTATCGTTTCCATGGTATGCACTGTGTTGAGAATACGGGGGGTAGAAGATTTTCCGTTATCCGTGCCCCGGACATACATTGCGAGTGGCGAGCTCTGCAGAGGTATTCCAAGAGACAACCCAGTAGGTACAATAGGTCCGTGAACCCGCGATGGTCTCTTGGCGGTAGAAGTAAGACCAGGAGGACTCATTGGTGACCGGAGCGCCGAGAAATGGCCATTCCACGCCTGCGACGCAGAGTAGGTAGAAGGATATGGCGCATGAATTTTGATGCCTGAGCTCCAGGCGCGCCGCTTTGCTTTCAGTTCGAGGGTCCTTTCCGTCTCGGCGTCCATCCACCCATTCTTGGCTCCGCTCGTTGTCGGTCTCACAAGTGTCCACCCCTCCTCACGAGCTCGGCTCCGGACGATCTCGAGTGCGGTCCAGATTTGGTCCAGATGTTCACAGTGTGAATTGATGATCTCGTCGACATGTGCATCTCTGAAGTCAGAGTCATGTACGCTCGAAGACGAGGGTCCAAGGAATGAAGAAGAGTGTGACACCCGTCTGGGGGACGGAGCGCTTCGAGGGCGAGGGCGAGACGAAGTGACTCTGGATACCAAAGACGACTGAGGAGTTGGGAGTTGCGTTGTGCCCTGCAGAACGTGTACAGGCGAAGTAAGGGGAAGTTCCTCTCCATCTTCAGGAGTCCGTAGGGACATCTGACCATCATCCGAGTCTTCACCATCATTGACATCAGAGGGAACAAGCGGAATCCTCGACATATCAAATGCCGTGTCTGCTAGTCTATTGCTGTCGTCATCGCTGCAAGCAAGACCAAAGTCCGCTGTATGTGAGGAGCGAAGATCCGTGCGAGCGACGTGATGTCTCATACGGCTGAGTTCAAATGTAAGTTGTTCGTTGTCGTCCCATTCATCGCCAACTGTGAAATGCTCCGCAAGAAGACTGTCGTTATAACCGTTGAACTCGACCTCAAAAATATCAGCACTGTCATAGGCCCTGGGATAGTCGACGGATCGAACCCCCCCCCATTCATCAGCTGCAATATCATCTAAGTGCAAATTCTGCGGTCACAAAGACTTTCTTACCATGATCTTGACGGGGATAAATAACCCGATCGCTGTCTTCCGCGTCCCACGTGGCAGGAAACGGAGATGGAGCGCGACACCGCTCGGACTCATGGCCTTCACTGCGATCTCCAAAGTCTAGGGCATTTCTGCCTTCACTTTGAGTCGGCCTGTGCTTGCTCCCACGTGACCTTTTACTACCAACGCCAAACTCATCAGACCACATCTTTGCAGCCTTGACTGATTCTAATTCGGCTCGAACTTGGCTGACCATGGAAAGCAAGGTCCATTCTGCGTATCCGGCTGCAGGTAGGTGTTGGGGTGGGAGAGCTGTTATAATATGGCGTCGCCAGACATCAATGAGCATTGCTCGGGCCCGCTGGCGAAGGTGTTCCGGGTTTACTTGGTCTGAAGTAAAGCTGGTTCGCTGAGGAGAAACTGGAGAGGCCACGCGACCAGCTGGGAGTGATGGAAGCGGGGTTGGTGGTGGCGCAGTGGGAGGCGGAGACGATGAAGAAGACGATGAAGAAAGTGACTTTGGAACCAGCGATCTGTTTACCCAAGAGTCAAAGAAAGACTAATCCGCGAAAAGGACAAACATACGAAATTAACGAAAACAAAAGAGAGCGCTGTCGCTTATGTTTCCCCAGCTTTAAAGACTTTGTAGGACTAGATGGGAGATCCTCTGCGCTGCCAGCGATGCTTCCAGAACAGGCGCTGCCTTCCATGCTACCTCGCTGGCTTTCAGAGTCGCGGCAGCCTTTGACGTCCAGGACGACGCCGGACAATATTTGAACGCAGTCCGAATTCATAGGGATGTTCACTACGCAGCCATCGATAAATTTGACCACAATTTCCTTTAGTGGGACGTTCATGGACACTTCACGAGTGCGAGCGACTAGGCCAACTGCTCGATCAAGCATGTGGATACTAGACGGGGTTTCGAGCTGCAGAAAGGAAGTAAGGATTTGGAGCTGGGACGACCACGCAGGAGGAACTGCGCCTGGACCAAGGCTTTCCAGTGGGAGGACATTTGGAAAGGAGAGGCCGTAAAGAATTGCAGAGTGAGGTGATGGTGGTATGAGACGGATTAACATCGCGTAGACGGCTGAAAAAAATTAAGACGCAGTGTAGTATAAAGTCTAAAGAGCATGAAATGAAGAATCAACGAACGCAGCTAACAGGATGGACGTCGTTGACGTCCAGCACGAAGAGTAAAGTGTGCCCGCCCTGTCAGTTTTCTGAAGCGATACGTGAATTTACGTTAAATGTTTTGCTTTACCGATATTGAATTGCCCGCTTGTGGAGGTCAGCCAACGGGCCGCCGTGTGCAGGACCATTGGCAGACGAGGTTGGTCTCTAGACAGAAGTTTCGACCAAGTCAATCGATGGAATATTCGGCGTAGATGACACGCGAGTGTACAGCAGACGAGCATCGCATTGATTGTGCGTAGTGAAATCGCAGCACGCAGAACAAGCGAGGCTGGTCAGCATCGGTTCAACACCATTTATAAACGGATGCGTGTAGGGTTAGAACATCCTCGTTTCTTCTTCTCCCCCATGGGTACCAGCCAAAGCCAGCCCAAGGAAGAGCGCAAGGCAAAGCGCTCTCCGACGCCGCCAACTTCACTGCTTGGCAAGACTTCGTCGCGGCTCAACCTCTTCCACTTGGGCAGGCGGTCGCCACAACCCCCACCGACGCCCGTGACACCGAAAGCGATCGTCGACGAGCTGGCCAACCAAGACATCGCATCCCCAGAGCCTTCGGCGGCGGACTCGGAGGATCGGCCGGAAATGGCCGTCGATGGAGTCAGTCATCCCCGCTTAATCTCTACCCTGCACTGATTGGAAGCGCTCGCTGCTGTGGTTTTTTCCCAATAAATACGCTCCTCTGTTCCTTCCCTATTCCCATCTTCTCTTTTCGCAACCACCACTAGGACTCGACATTCATGTCCCAGCAACCCCCGACGACAGTCCCGTGCCAGGTGAGTATGCAGAACCACCCAGAACCAGCATTACCGCTCCCCGATCCCTCGCGTCTTGCCCTCGCATGGCGATCCTGATTGCGCTGATGTCGGTTTTCTCGGTCTCGCTGGGTGGATTCTAGTACCGCACGGGACGCACCCTCGGTAATGGTACATATGCAATCGTGAAGGAAGCGATTCACATCAAGACTGGTAAATACTATGCTTGCAAAGTCATCAACAAGAAACTCATGGAGGGAAGGGAATATATGGTAAGTACCTCCACAGCCTGTCATCGATGCTGCGATCTGTCTGTAAAGCTGCGGCGCCGCAGCGATGCGGGTGATCTCGTCCACATACCTCCCTTGCCCACGTTCGAGCCTCCTCATGGTGTCATTGATCACCATTTGCTAATGTGCGCTAATCGTACATCATCGACCCGATCCTGTCGGCGTCGTCTCTTGGGCTCGCCCTAAACCCTTGCATTTACTCACGATTATTAACCGGTCCTGTAGGTCCGTAATGAGATTGCTGTCCTCAAGCGAGTGTCCATTGGTCACCCCAATATCGTTACACTGCATGATTACTTTGAAGTACGTTCACCCTGACCAACAGGACTTGTCGCTCATCGTCACATAGACAGCCCATAATCTGTATCTCTGCTTTGACCTGTGCACGGGTGGCGAGCTCTTTGACAGCATATGCGCAAGAGGGCAATATACTGAGGCGTACGTGTCACGTAATTTTATCTAGACGTCTTTTAAATCTCACCCGGCAATGCAGTGATGCTGCCGAACTCATACGGGCCATCTTCGGTGCAGTCAAGTACATACATGATTGCGGTATCGTCCATCGTGATCTAAAACCAGAAAACCTTCTTTTCCGTTCCAAACCTGAGAAGACTTCAGAGATTATGATTGCTGACTTTGGGCTTAGCCGCGTTATGGCGGACAGCAAACTCAGCATGCTCACGGAAGTCTGTGGGACACCTGGTGTAAGCTCTCTCCTGGCAGGATTCTCGCTTGCTGAGATGATCTATAGTATATGGCACCGGAGATCTTCAAAAGGAGTAAGCTTTCTTGCGCATCACCTAACATTTACTTAATTTATTGTAGCTGGTCACGGGAAGCCCGTCGACGTGTGGGCCATGGGTGTGATCACGTATTTCTTACTTGCTGGTGCATGCAGTAGTCCGTGCGGGTCTGTAGGGTCGTCTGATATCCATTGCTAGGTTATACGCCATTCGACCGCGATACTCAAAAGCAAGAAATGGAAGCCATCATGGCAGGTGACTACCGCTTTGAGCCAGGTAACCTTTTTGGCCGCCGTGGGGTTTGATCCACTGACCCCCTGCAGAGGAGTATTGGTCCAATGTGTCGGAGACCGCGCGTAAATTTGTTTCCACCTGCCTGACCGTCGATCCGGAACAACGTCCGACAGCTGAAGAAATGCTGCAACATTCATGGCTCACCGCAGAAATACCGCACTTCGTGGAGGCTGCCAATGGCGAGCCTACGGACTTGTTGCCACATGTCAGAAGGGCATTCAACGCAAGGAGGACATGTACGTCTTGTTTCCGTCTCGTTTTACGAAAGAGTTTCTTGACGATGGCGCCCACGCAGTCCGTAAAGCCGTGTTCAGCATGATGGCGATGAAGCGCATGTCGATGATGGCTCACCATCTCACGCCTGAGCACCACCAATTGAATGAGGAGGTGTTCCAGCTCAAACAGGAGTCCGAGAAGGAAAGTCTTGAGCATGCAGACGTGCTTCACCACCACAACGCGCACTCGCACAGTCAGCACGAGGCCACGTTACAGCCCAATTCGATCCCAGAACTGACAGTGCAGCCTCAGGTCGAGGACAAGACGTCTGTCGCACATGGATCTGAGGCGACAGGGGATGCTGTGTCTGATCCCCCTCCCCCGGTTCCCGCAAAGGAGGACAAGGACGTCGCAGAGAGGCCGGCAGCAGTGAGCCTGGCTGCCAGTGCGAAGGTACGCGGTAAAGCAAAGCATGTTTGATACTTTTTTGGCCGCTCGTCGTGTGAAATAGACGATTATGCGATTCTTTTCTTCCTTTTTATCGCGTGCCGTTGCAAGCCCATTCTTCTATCTCTGTTCGATATTTATCTTTCGTTTCCCTCATACATCTCTCTGTTCGTGTGTTTAATAAATGATCTGCCTTTGGCTTTGGTTTTACAGAAGGTCTTTGGCCGATTCACGAGGGGCAACAAGTGAACGCATGGATAATTGGTGGTGGGAGGGGCAGGGAACGATAGATGGTGCCTTTGTACACGTTCGTGACTGGGATATCACTGCTTTGTATATACTTGTGGCTCTCATCTTCCATTGGATATTTCTTTTGGACTACACAATGAGGATACAATCTATAGAATTACCAATAAGATGACTCAACATATTCACCTTGATTGTCACATCTCCAATGCAGTCAAAGAGAAAGTCAATCAAAGGCTAAAGGTCAGAGCAAACATGGAAAAGTGCTTTTTTGCTTGTGGATGTACTAGGCTTGGTAGTTTTTCAGTTTCTTCAACATTTCTACAAGAGACAGAAATGGATGGCATCATTGGCATGAAAAGCTTTATGGTACAAAGTAACATACGTATAGTGGCAAGAGTAGTACCATAATAAATATGGAAATCATTTCCAACAAGACACCTAGGACTCTCTAGCTATCAGAACATCTATGTTTTAGCCAAGGTGACTAAATGTCTAATTGCACCTAATTGATCTGAAATCAGACCATTAGATCAACTTATCTAGACCATTTAGATAAACCCTAAATGGTCTAAATTGATCTATCATCTAACTAGCTAGGCAATTAAATCATCTAAAATTAGACCAGTAGATCAATTTAGCTAAAACATATGTAGATTCCCTGATGTTAGAAGTATCACAGTGAGCTTGATAACTTCTGTCAGAAGCTATGACTGAAGAGTGGACAGGAAAATGAAACCCATTCTAGGGTGAACCTACTGCACTTCACACAAGAGGCATAGGGTAATATTACATATGAAAACATGCTGGTAGAAGACTCAAATTAGTATAAATTCTATTGGTCTAATAACTATAAGGGACAGCTTGATGAAAATTAACTGGTCACTGACTATATGATGCTGTGGCACAAAGGGGTCAGCTAGACTACTACACTGTGTGATAGGCTAAATACTATATATATTTAGTAACATTGCACAATGTTGGACTATACCTTGAAGTATTAACAGGTGGTCAACCAGTTGACCCTGTTACTAAATATGGTATTTAGCCTATAACACAGTGTAATAGTTTAACTGTCTCCTTTGTGCCATAGTATTATACAGTCAGTGACCAATATAAATTCCATCAAGCTATTCCATATAGTCATTAAACCAATAAAATTTGTACTAATTAGAGCCTTCTACTAGCATGTTTTCAAGTGTAATATTGCCCCATGCCTCTTGTGTCAAGGTGGTTAGTCAACAGCAACAGTTGAAAGTTGGCATAGTAAGGGGTTTCTTCATCAGGTGAACCAAATGTTGCCAACCATATCTGGCTGAGGCCTTCAAAGGTGGAGAACCCCATGTAAATGTCACACTAAGAGTCATCTGTGTATAGTGTTGCCACAGT
>JBBPNZ010000426.1:0-20239 GCA_038091195.1 Phylloporus rhodoxanthus | reverse complement strand
TCGCATCGAGTAACTCCACAAAGGTTTCCAATACATCCTGGGTAAGAATGCTCTCCCGCAGAATCTGGTGTTTCGTCAGGGGTCTCAGGAGAGAAATCACTCTAGGGAGATCCCGATGCTTGTGTACAGCCAGAACGTCACTGAGACTTTTCTTCGCGGAATTGAGTATTTCTTGCGAAAGCTCGACGTGAGGCAGTGGAAGGCTCTCTGGGTGTGTGTCGGGATCGCAAGCTGGAAGAAAAATGGATACATATAATACAATCGGGAGTTGGATACGGAACACTCACAGGCTTCATAATAGGCAACGATGGTTACCAGCCTCACGAGCGGTGCACAATCACGATTGTGGATGAGGTGTAAAAACTGGTTCTGCCAATCAGGCACGTTCCTGACGCATTGCTTTCCTTCCTCTAGGGGGTGATGGTGGTATAATTGTCGAGTGGATCGAGAGAGGAACGGAATCTTACGGAATCTTAATATAAACAACAACCTGTCGAGGTATATTGGCGCGACCCCTTGCTGGCCACCCAAGCAGGCCACTATAGCTTCAGCTGCAGCAGTGTCGAACAGCCCTGCCTCCCAAAGTCGAGTGTCTAGTTTCGTATCGAGTCCGGGGTGTACTATGGGTATTTCGAAACCCTCTCCTAGCGACGCCCGTGGCTTGTACGTGTTGGCATACAAAATAGAAGAGTGAATCTTTTGACCTGGTATAATGCGGCGTGGTTGCAGCCGATGCCAACTGCGAAGGTAAAATCAATAACGCTCAGCAAGGGACTAGTAGTCCCACCGTCGGGAATTGACACCGGCACCACTGAAAGACACTTGATGTATGATGGGGATATATTCAATGATTTGCCATGGACTGGTCATTGAATCGCTGACACCAAAATCAAGGTCGCTGGGCACCCAGACTGTGTCCGCCGGCCGTAACACAAGACCACTTGCTTCCGCCTCTCGACGCATCCAAGATAGCGGCACATTCCCAGCATTATAGGATCGTCCGCTTGTGTTCACACCACCCCTGCACAAAGTATGTTAGCTTCATGCAAGTGGGCCTCGAAGGTATATTTACACATCTGAATGACTCCCAGCAAACCAGACCTCCTTTATATCGTTCTTCTTGTCCAAAGAAAGCTTGGTCCCATTGTCGCTCACAGTCGACCCACGCCGTTCGCTCGTGTGAGATGAAACATATTCAGCGCTGTCTGAAGTAATAATGTGCTCGGACTCCTCGTGATCCGTCCGAGTGTTCATTTCAAGAAAATACTCTGGCATAAACTTGACACGACGCTCGTCAAGAGCCAACGCGTGCCGGAAATGGCAGGCATGTGAAGCAGACGAAGAAGCCGAAAGGAAGTTGTTTGCTCTTGCAAAGCCCACAGAAGAAACAGTATCCCTGATTACGATCAGTTTTGACGACAAACGAGTGAAGTATGAAAGTGTTAAACACACCATACTCCGACGAAGTGCACTCTTAAGAGGCAATCCCACGAAAATAGGTCTTTGAATCTCCTCGCTGTATCCCTTGCCTCCGGTTTCGCAGAATAAATCGCTGTATAACGAGCATAGGCCCTATCCGGCACCTGTTTGTCGGACTCGTGAAAGGTGCTCTACGATTACTAACCTATTGATCTGCTTCTGCATCGACGTCGTTGTCAATCCAACCTGGGAGACATCTTCAGTTCTATGGGCTCAAACAAATTATGTGCCCATACTTCATGTATCATAGCCGCAAGAACCCGCGCTTGATACGCACCCCGAGAGAACCCTACAACATAATGGTCTACAGAAACTGGCGTAATAAAAGAACCCAACGCACCAAAGAGGTATATTTGATCCCCTGGTCGATACATTTCTGCTAGCCACCTATATGCTTCCTTGATAATTTTATCCACATTCCTGTCGTGAATCATTTTATGGAAAGCAGCAGATGACTGTAGCAAGTACAAACCACCCAACTGCCATGTCAAATTTGTCGAAGACTGATCTTCCTATACGATGGAGAGTATGTGACGATTTCGGATCTGTGCCAATTCCACCGATGTAGTACGCGTATTGTTCTGGACAAATCGTTTTCACATTGATCTTGCTGAACAATTTCACCACATTGGTTTGCTGACTAGGTAGTCAGCAAGAGAGACCGAAGAGATACAGAGCAAGTACGTTTTGGCCAAATTCGTTAGAAGTCCCATCGATGCACACGACCAGGTTCCTTGCGTTCTCTCCCCGCCAATGATTGCACTGGTCACATCTGTGCGGTGGTACCCGGCAGGACGACTCGGTGGACATGCAACCATGTTCAGTGTGAGACGAAGAGGTAGGATTATATGCGTCCATGAGGAATGAGATACGGTGCAGAAACAAGGAGCTGATGTGGGCGAAGTCCTTAGACTTTGATGCGGCAGGTATGTGTGCTCAAATAGAGCTAGGACGCAAGGATCCGACCGCAGGTGACAGCAAACGATACGCGGCCTTGCGGCTGGGATCCACAACAAAGACCTTGACCACAGTGTGGATAGAATGTGGCACTGTGAAAAGAGGGGTGTGGTGTAGATATGTATTCGCCAGGTATGAGATGGCCCTGGCTGGTTCTTTAGTGACTACGCTCATTACAAGTGCAGAAATTGAATCACATACCAGTCCAAGTGGTGGAATCCTCCTTGAATGAATGGGCTCGAGACACAAAAAGTGAAGTGCTGTACCCATGAGTTCATGACGTATTACACGCTATGACCACCGTGTAGAACAAGCTTCCATTTAATAAAGCTATCGACGAATCAAAAAAGGAGGGCCAAACGATTGAACCAGCTGCCTGTCTTGACTGGCATGCGCCTTCGGTGCCGTTTGTTAGATTGGGTCCGCAGACGATGGCAGGCGATCCGGGGACTTGAGATGGATTGAAGGAGCCTGGAAAGATGTCAACAGCCTCAAGTTGAACTCGTTGCGATCATTGGGTGCCGTGATAGTGTAACCAAATTTGGCGGTAGCGCCAATAATCTCACTTCTGAACTTCAATGGCGTCTTGGCAACTGCTTGTGAGACTTAATTCGTGAGTTATGTGAGCACAGGAGCCACAAGTTTAAGGCATCCTAGTAGTCCCGTACTGGATTTCTCTTGTGGTGCTTTCACTCCTCGCAAGCTCCGTGATCACTGGAACGGTCTCGGGGCCGCCATCATGTTACTCAATGGACTCGGCGTTGGATCCATGTGAACCTGTGCACCCGATTCGCGACGGGGGGGCTAAGGACCAACGGGTACTGACTATTGGGTGCGCGATCATCATGAACTGTGCAAGCCCCACGATCAGGATATGCAGCTGTGGCCGGGAATTTCCATCATTTCAATTCCTTGACGATAGGAGGAAGCACTTTCGTGAGGCTGGTCTTCTGGCGCCCATGATCAAGAAGTCCTTCCAGGGTTCACGAAATGTGACGGAGGGTTTCGGGAATGAAAAAGAAGTAAGTGAGACTGGAATGAGGGCTACTCACCACCCTGATTTGACAGAGCAATGGAAGCGTGAACACGTTGCACTGTCCTTCATCGTTCTCTCCTCTGGCACACCACAAGATAGTGCAACGGTTTCCTTCAACCCTTGCATACATTCGCATTCGCATTCAACGAATGCGGCCCATGCGTCGCATCCATCCGCGAAAAGGGCGGAGGCGACATCGGGAACCGCTCGCGTTCATCCAAGTGTCCCCTCATCGGGAGTGCAGGCAGCGGCCCAAATGCACCCTTTCACGACCCCCGGAGGGCTATTACTTGGCCGTGTCCAGCCCTCAACGTCATTACGCCCCCTGGCACACACTAGACTTCCTCCAACCCTTGCCCACACCTGCGTTCCCATGTTCATACCATACTCAGGTACTGGTCCATCACTGATGGAACATTCGTGTCTGTGTTCTTATAACTTGATGTGGTGACGGGTTCAATGCAGACGGCATCCACGCGGGTGAGGTTGCAGAGAACAATACATTACAAGTTATGACAGGACCGTCCATGTATGTATGACAGAATGATGCGAGACGCCCTTTGAAAAAGACAACTTCATGAGCTCAGATAGACTATATGGCCATCTCTAGTCATAATACTAGTAACCAAGTCCGTCGATTCAATTCATGGACAGATACTCCCAGTCAGCGTCTAGTATTCAACACGAACACTCTTCAAATCAAAAGGCATACACCTCTCGAGCACGATAGAAAAAAAGCACAAGCAAAAAAAAACACAATAAAATCACGCATATTCACCAACAGATTCAGGTCGTCCGCGGAGGCGGCGGGACATACCTCCGATCGTCCCGTCCCATCCTTGCATACCCCGGTCCCATCCGCAGTGGACTCCGTCTTCCCCGGTCATACCACTCTCCACGCACATACTCGCGCTCCCTCTCCCTCTCCCGGTCACGATCGTAAAACGCACCACTCGTGTTGGGTGGGGTACGCGCCCCGCTTGAACGGGGAGGCACCGTCCCGCCCACAGACGGCACCACGCTCGTCGTCGTCGCCGTCGACGAAGGCGGTGGTCCAGGCACATATTCTCTTCTCGGCGGAGAATACGCAGCACCTCCGGCATACCCTGTATTGTCTTCGCGCGCGCGTTTCAGCGGTGGACGCAAGTCTTCTGCCAACGGCCCGCGACGAGGTGGCGTCGGACTCCGGTTCCTCACACGCGAAAATGCTGGGGGTACGTGCGCATGTCCAGGTCCATGGTGATCGTCCGACCCAGCGTACCGTCCGCGCTCAAACTCCCTTGCTCCATACGTGCGCTCGTCCCCAGACGCAGGCGGCGGTTGCGGCGGCGGGTACGCATCTGTCAATCGTGCACTCAGCGAACGCGGCCCGTCGGTCGCATCTATCCGCACAGGCGGGGGCGGAGGCGGCAACGGGAACCGTCGCTCACGCTCATCCCAGTGTCCCCTCGTCGGCGGTGCAGGCGGCGGCCCCAACGCACCCTCGCGTCCCCTTTCGCGCCCCCCATCCCGCTCCCTCTCGCGGTCGAATCGCTCCCTGTCCACAAACGCACGCTCGTGTGGGCGCCACGACGCTGGGGGCGGAGGCGCAGGTCCACGCTTGTCATCCTCGGGGTACCACTCCCTTCGCCGTTCATACGCGTCCCGTTCGCGTTCGCTCGCGTACCTTTTGTCGCCGTCCGGATGGTACTCCCGCATCGGCGGGGGCGACCGAGTCGGGTAATACGGCCTCGCCCTCTCGCGCTCGCGATCCAACACGGCTGGAGGCGGCGAGTACCGCCGCGCAGGACGTCCAAACTCGACGCGCGCTGGGGGCTCGTCCACGTCGCGGTCGCGGTCGCGTCTCTCGCGTTCATCTCTCTCTCCAAAGCGGTCCACGTCGGGTCGGTACGAAGATGCAGTGATTGGGGGGCGTTCGCGTGACAACTCTCTCCTGAAATCGGGAATGCGGTCGTGATCACGATCGTCCTTGGCAAGACGGAGGTCATCCCGTGCGAGCGAGGGAGCGCGGTAGCGCGGAGCAGGGCCCGAAGACAGTCGCTCTTCCAGGGTAGGGGCAGGTACGTTTGCGGGTTGGCTCAGACGATCTTGTAACGAGGGCGGAGCAGGTTGGGAGAGCCTCTCTTCGAGGGGTACAGTCGCCCGAGGACGATCGTCAGCCCCAAGCGAGGTTGCACGGGGGCGTCGATCAACCTCTGCAGTAGCGCGCGCGAGTGGGATAGCCTCACCAGGGGGGCGGGCGCGGTCTTCAGCGCCTGGGGGAAGGCGAGCGTTAGAACCAGGGAGGGGTCTTATCGGGCGGTCATCCAGGGTAAGATGACGGTCATCAGCGGGAGGTGGAAGACGGTCATCGAGTGGAGGCCTTCTGTCATCAAACGGAGGCTTGAAACGGTCGTCGAGGGGGGCGGGGCGCAGACCTCCGCGCCTGTCGTCAGGGTCAAAGCGACGGGGAGGGGGCACGAAATCGGCACCATACGAGGGCTCATAGTGGCGAAGCTCAGGGGGTGGTCTCGGAGCATGGCTTCGTCCGTATGAGCGGCCGAAAAAGTCGGGACGTCTGTCTCTAATGTCTCTGCCCCGGTCTCTGGTGTCTCTGAGCGGGTCATGATGATCACGGTCACGTTCCCAGTCTCTGCTTCTGTCCCGGTCTCTGTCGTGGAAGCGACTATCCTCTGGGGGAGGGAAGCGAGCGTCGGTTGTTGTTGCTGCACCATTTGGAGGTCTGTCGTAGGTGGTAGCCCGAGTTGGGGAGAGATTGCGGCCGTCGTAATGGTCCTTTGTGTCGTCGGTGCGACGCTCCCAAGTGGTATCCTGAGGTGGCTGTTCGTCTTTGGTAGCGTCAAGGGAAGTGTCCACTGGTGGTCGAGCGTCATTGGTGTCCGGCTGGGCGTCTTTTGAATCGGGCTGGGCAGGCTGCTGAATTGTGGGTTCGGGTGTAGTGTCGGTGTCTGGCGGGGGCGAGTGCGGCTCGACGGTCTGGGACAAGGGTAAGCGCCGAGATAGGTGTGAGAAAACGGACGGTACATTGTTGAGCGCGGTGTCGGCGTTGTCGACAGAGTCGTGGGAGAAGCGGGGCGTTGGGTACTCTTGCTGTGAGATGTCTGACTGGGGTATATGGCCCATGTAGAGGGAGGCGAGTGCGGATGGCTGAGGGACTGCGCGGTAAAACTCGTGCTGGCCCTCCTTGATCATGTTTTTCAAGTTTTCGAGTATCTCGAGGTCGGTTTTTCCCGGCGGCAGGATTGGCTGGTAGAACTGCTGCTGCTGGGTTGGGATGTAGTTTTGGTAGTTCATGGAAAAGGACGAGGAAAAGGTCGGTGGGTCCTCTGAAGAAAGTGGGACGAGAAAACAAGTGTTGGGGTCCTCTGTGAACGTGGTGACGGTGCGCTCGCGGTTGTTGACCTGGTTTCGTTTGCGTTTCTTGGTTTGTCTTGCCGACATTCCCAGCTCGTCGTCGTCGTCGTCAGCGTTGAGCTCGCCGTGGAAGGTGGTGGAACGGTCAAGAACCTTCGTCTTCCGAAACAGGTTATAAGCCTCGTCTCTGCCAACTCTCTCTAATCCTCTCTTCCTCATGTCCGTCGTCGGCATCGATTTCGGTACGCTCCACAGCAAGGTCCGTCTGCTCAATATCTCTCGTCCTCGTCCTCATCGTTGTCCAGATCGGCGTCGCAAGAAACCGCGGCATCGACATCATCGTCAACGAAGTCTCCAATCGCGCGACCCCGTCCGTACCCTTTTTTCCTGGTTTTCTCGTGCTCACCCTCGCTCAGATCGCTTGTCGCCTTTGGCCCCAAACAACGCGCTATCGGCGAGCCCGCAAAGACCCAGGAGACCTCCAACTTTAGGAACACTATCGGCGCACTCAAACGTCTCATCGGTCGCTCCATCCTCGACTCCGATCTCGACTACGAAAAGCGCTTCCTCCATGCCTCCCTTGTCGACGCAAATGGCACCGTCGGTGCAGAGGTGCTCCGCCTTTCGCCTTTTATCAGTCTGATCTGATCGCTCTCTTTCAGGTCTCGTATCTCGGCGAGAAGCGCACCTTTTCTGCCACCCAGCTTGTAGCCATGTACTTGGCGAAACTGCGCGATATAACCTCGCGTGAGCTCAAGTCTGTCGTCTGTGACTTGGTCCTCGCAGTGCCAGGATGGTACACCGACGTCCAGCGTCGTGCCATCCAGGACGCTGCCGCCATAGCCGGCCTCAATGTCCTTCGCCTCATCAACGATACCACCGCGGCCGCCCTCAACTGGGGCATCACCAAAAACGACCTCCCAGAATCAGACAACCCTCGTCATATCCTCTTTGTCGACGTTGGCCACTCATCCATGTCTGTCGCCATCGTCGCATTCTCAAAAGGCCAGCTCGTCACCAAAGCCTCCGCCTACGACAGACATCTCGGCGGTCGCGATATCGACTATGCCCTCCTCCAACACTTTGCCACTGAATTCAACACTAAATACAAAATCGACGTCCTCTCCAACCCAAAGGCCATCTTCCGTCTCGCAGTCGGCTGTGAACGCCTCAAAAAAGTATTGTCTGCCAACACAGAGGCTCCTCTTAATGTCGAATCCCTCATGAATGACGTCGATGCCTCATCCAAACTTTCCCGTGATGTCTACGAACAACTCATTGGCCCTCTCCTCGATCGCATCGCAGCCCCTCTCCAACAAGCTCTTGCCGACTCTGGTCTCTCCCTCGATCAAATCGATGCTGTTGAGCTTATCGGTGGCACAACCCGTATCCCTGCCGTCCGCGCACGCATACAGGCTGCTCTCGGTGGAAAACCGCTCAGCACAACCCTCAATCAAGACGAAGCAGTCGCCCGTGGCGCCACCTTTGCCTGCGCATTCTTCAGCCCCACCTTCCGCGTGCGTGAGTTCCTCGTGCGCGACATCACTCCGTACTCTATCAAAGTCTCCTGGGACCGCTCAGAGGCCGACCCCGACGAGGACACAGAGCTCGTCGTCTTCCCGCGCGGCAACGCCATCCCCTCCACCAAGGTCTTGACCTTTTACCGCAAGGGCGCATTCGATATCGAGGCGTCGTATGCGGAGCCAGAGGGCTTACCCGGCCGCATCAACCCGTGGGTCGCGCGGTTCAGCGCCAAGAACGTCCCCGCAGACTCGAAGGGCGACCTCTCGTGCGTCAAGCTCAAGGCGCGGCTCAACCTGCACGGCGTCGTCTCCTTCGAGTCGGCGTACGTCGAGGAGCAGGAGGAGAGGGAGGAGTCGGCGATGGACGTGGATGGCCGGCCGGCCGACGCCCCCAAGAAGAAGCGCGTCAAGAAGGAGGTGGGATTCACGGCGTTTGCGACCTCGCTCGAGTCGAGCGTGCTTGAGAAATTCAAGGAACAGGAGGCGCAGATGCACGCTGCTGACAAGCTCGTTCAAGACACCGAGGTGCGCCCTTTTTTTCATTGACTCAGCGCCATGCTCAACGCGCGCGTTTTCAGGACCGCAAAAACGCACTCGAAGAGTACGTGTACGATACCCGCGGTAAACTCGACGCTCGCTACGCTGCTTATGTGCAGCCCGCCGAGAAAGAAAAGCTGCTTGTGCTCCTCCAAGAAGCCGAAGACTGGCTCTACTCGGAGGAGGGCGAGGACGCATCCAAATCCGCCTACGTCTCCCGTCTCGACGCGCTCAAAGTGATTGGCGACCCCGTTGTAGCCCGTTACCGCGAAGCCGAGGAGCGCCCACGTGCGATCGCCGAGCTGCGCACGACGCTCAACGACTATTACGCGCAGGCGACGTCGGCCGATGACAAATACGCACACATTGACGACAAGGACAAGACGGCCGTCGTCGAAAAGGTCGCGATGGCGCAAAAGTGGCTCGAGGACCAGATTGCCCGGCAGGCTGAGCGGGCCAAGAATGAGGACTCGGTGCTCAAGACGGCGGATGTGATCAAGAAGCGCGAGGAGGTGATCTACTTTGCGGTCCCCATCTTGACCAAGCCCAAGCCCAAGCCGACCAAGGTGGAGACGCCCAACGGGACGCAGACACCGCAGAGTGGGACACAGACACCGGATCCGGCCAAGCAGCAGCAGCAGCAGCAACAGCAGGAGGGCCCCACGGAGATGGATGTCGATTAGCTGTAGTACCGAAAGGATGTTTCACTTCATACTGTGTAGACATATACTTAGTCCGGGCAAGTAGTACTTTCCAATATATTAGCGTGTCGCACCCAGCCCAAGCTTGGAGTGTTTGATGACCGCCGTCAGTGGGGTCTCGATCCCTACCGACGACGACCCGCCAATTCGATCGCCCTCTGACCACCCCATCGACGCCAGCATCCGGAACCCAATATTACCCTCCCCGATCTTTGGCGCCTCCTTGCCCACCTCGTCCCCCTCCTTGTGCCGCGGCAACTGCCCGCGTCCCCCACCGCCCCTGCCGCCAGCACACCGCCTCATCACCGCCCTCACCTTGTCCTCTTTGACACCCACCCCCGTCCGACCCGTCCTAAACAGCGTCGTATACCTCGCTTTCCCCTTCCCCTTGCTCACACTCTTTAACCCAAACAAAGTCGCCAGCTCATGCACCACCTTGCGCGCCTCCTTGTCCATCGCAGGCAGCGCCATGTTCGCCCGCTTCTCCCCAACGAACCGCCGGATCTGAGCCTCGAGGGCGTCCGCGTCCACCATCACGTGCGGCGTGACGGACTGCGCCTTGCCAGGCTCGAGCCGCGCCGCCGCGCGCATCGCCTTGCGCGATGCTTTGCTGTTGCTGAGGGGGTCGAGGGCAGCGGCGAGACGCGCCGTCGCGCGCTCGCGCTTTTGCGCTGCTTTTTTAGCGCGGTCCTTGGCCCATTGGGCATTGAGCTCGGGCGCCAAGGGCCCTGTAAACTGTTTCCCCTTGCCCTCTGCAAAGGGTGAGATGGACGGATCGTGCAGGCGAAAATGCACGCACTCTTTTTCTGGACAGGCGTCGTAAACTCGGGGTCGTCCACGTAGCCCTCGTGTAGATTCTGGAACAACGCCTTTTTCTGTTTGCGGTCGTGACTGGAGAGGATCTTGCTGTTCTCATCGAGGATGTCCTGTCCGTGCACCTGTGAGAGGGTGCTCGATCACAGTAAGCGCAACTCACTTGAATGTGCGCGAAAAATTCTTCGTCGTCTGCACTGCGTGTCCAGGGTACCCCCTCCTCTTTGTCATCAGATATCTCTGCAGTGGCTTTTGGGCGTTCATCTCTTTCGCGCACTTTTCGCAGGCGCGCTTGGAAACTTGATCTAGGACTGAGCTCGTCGTCGTCAGAATCCGGCGATAGCCCCTCGTCATCAGATTCGGCAATGAGGATCTTCTCTTCCACGTTGAACACCACTTCCTCCTCGTCGTCTTCCACGGCTTCGTCATCGCTCAACTCGGAATCAGAGCTCCCTTTAGGCCCACCCTCTTCATCTTCCTGCCGCAATCGTGCCTCATCCTCGATATCGTCCATCGTCACAAACCTCGACCCCTCCACACTCATACTGTTCAGAAACCCATGCATCGCATCCACGTCCAGATCCGCATCAATAGTCATCCCTCCCGGAACATCCGACAGTGCGTCCACCCTGTCTTCACCCTTGTCTTGGTCCTCGGTACCCCAGTCTAGATCAGAATCCCCCCGCCGTCTCGTCGCCCATCTGGGACGCTGCTTCTCCGCCGCATCCTCCTCCCTCAACCGCGCCTCGGACATGATCGCACCAAACGCACCAAAGCCCATCCGCCCACGTTTACTCTGGCGCTGTTGCTTCCGCTGCCTCCATGCCTCCTTTTTACGCTCTCGCCGCGCATTTTTGGCGTCCTGTGGTGGGTCGAGGCTGAGTCCGGCCAGGGAGAGAAAGTCTTGTTCTTTCTCAGTATTTGCAGGCACAACATCCTCGTCCTCGTGAATAGGGCTGGTCAGCCCGCCCGTTAACACGGGCATGTGGGATAACCTGACGGGACTGTGTACGAGCGAGACGCGTCCGGAGCGCGGGTGCGGGGCGACATAGACAATATGTTCATCATCGTCACCGAGCGTTTCGCCATGGCCTGCTCGGTCGACGAGGATGACGTCGCTTGCAGAGCGGTGGGGTAAAGGGAGCGTCGGTGTGGTATCGATGACAAAGAGTGGATGGTTGTGTTCGAGTGTATCTGGAGATGGGGAGCGGTCGTTGGAAAGGATGGGTACGGGGTGAGATACTTCTGCTGTGGGTTCATCCAAGGGTTCGTTGGATGAACAAGGTACATCTTCCTCGATGACGGTCGCATCTAAGAGAGATTCGAGATTAGATTGGCTCGAGATCTCGATAGATGGTACGAGGGTAGGCGACTCGTCGGGAGTGAATATTGACGATTCGTTTTGCTGGGTATCACCCATCGTGCCTGACCCATCCTTGACGTGGTTATAAACACCAGTGAAGACCTCCTCGAGAACGTCATCTCGAGAGGTTGCTTGTGGTTTTGCAGCATCGACCTGAGCGCGTATCGCGCCCAAATCAGCGAAATCGACTTCTTCGATATCTCCTTGAGTGTCGTGGATGTCCAGCGTCATCGTCGTCGTGCCTTGCACAATCGCATCAACCTCTGCACGCATCTTCGCCAGGTCTGCAAAATCGATTTCTTCGAGTGCGTCTTCAACACAGTCATCTGATTCCGAGTCAGAATCAGACGCATTCTCGTGGAACAGCTGAGCAACGCGATCGGCAGTGGGGACGTGCGACGCCTCCGTCGTATCTGGGCATCAAATCAGCCATCGAGCACGGACGAGACGACAAAACCAACTCACCAGCATTGATATCCGCTGTGGGTTCCAACACCTCTTCCGAGTGCTGGAACAAGAACGGGGTCAACGTCGCCCGTACAAACTTGACAGGTCGTAAGAGCGGGCGCTCGGAAAAGAGTAGCTCAGTGAGTGGGGCATCTTTGCCGATCATGGGCTTTGCCTTGGTAGCGCTGCCGACGCCGGGACGCGGGCGACGCGAGCTTGGCGTGCCGTTGTCCGGGCCGAGTCCTCTACCACGACCTCTGCCCCGTCCCCGCCCTCGCGGGGTCGAAGTGCCCCGCCGGGGACTGTCTATACCTCTCGAAGGCGCCGATCTCGACTTGGGCGTCCCACCCCTCCACCGCCCATTTCCTCTATTCACATTCCCAGTTCCGTTCCCACCCATGCTGACGTCTGAGACAGGTTCAGCCCGCGCCAACGCAATGAGGACCCACGACGCACCCGGTTCTGCCCACTGCTGTATCACCACATCGATCTCTGTGTTTAGGTGGCGATAAGGATGGCGGGGGCCATGGATGGCCGCATTCGCTGGTTGAGATCTACCGCGACCACGACCTCGATGATTGTTGTGGTTGTTGTGTTTTCCTCGAGGTGGCATGAGAAATGGAACGAGTCAGTGGTGGATATTTGGATGGCGGAGTGCCATGATCGGATCGGGCTTCCGTCACCACTCGTATTTACTACTACCGCTAGCTGCAGCGGGGCCGAGTAGTTCAACGGCGCTCCAAATCAAGATTGCTATCCTCACCGCCAGCTGCTATGTCGTGGGGCTTTGGCAGCGATACGGGTGACGTGTAATTCACCGTTGAGCCGCAGTCTTCAGGCTGTATACCGGCAATTGTATATAGCTTAGGTGTGTCGCTCATTGTGCATTTTGTTCGTCCTCGATTCCTGAAAATGGTGAACACGACTACTAGTGCAGGTCTCATCGGCGTTGTCCTACTGGTTCGTCATGGCGATCGCGCGGGTGTACTTTTCCAGAATTACACCACCTATAACTCGGCGCAAGGCTACCTGACGCCTTATGGAGCGGTATGTGCAATGTCAAGCATTTTATGTATTGCTGAGGTTTTGCAGAGCCAAGAATATGCCCTGGGTAGCTACTTGAGGCAGACCTATCTCGACCCAGCATCGCCATCTTACATCCAAGGCATCAACACTGATGTTGCTGATATCGATCAACTTGATGCTCGCGCCGACGCGGGAGGAGGAAACGTTATACTCGATTCCGCTTATGCTCTGCTTCAAGGTCTTTACCCCCCAACTTCAGCATCCAATACAACCCTTGCGGATGGTCAATTGGTTGAGGCTCCACTTGGAGGATACCAGTATATTCCAGTGGAATCTCTCGAGTTTTGGCAGGCTCCTCCTCTTACCAGTTGGATGGATTGCGAGGTAAGTCTGGGCGAGTGGCCGCAACAAATTCTGATCCAGCTTTCCTAGTACTTCCAATCCCATCTGTCTCGTTTAAACAGTGGTGTCGTATTCCGGGATGCGGCTGCGCAAGCCGCGCCTTTCCTTCAAGCTGTTCAACCGTACCTCAATGGGATGAACAACAGTTTCCTCAACATGGTTTGTGGCATCTTTTCCCATGTCGATTCGCTGACTTGACCTCCAGTGGAATGTAAGTGCTAGCGATCGATATAGTCGATGAGCTTCGTCTTATGTGTTCACCTCTTCAAGATCTATGACTACCTCAACGTGCAGTATACTCACAACGCAACATTCTACAATACATTCCCCGAGACTCTTTTGCAGCAGGCTCGCTACTTTGCTAACATTCACGAACAAAATGTCTTCACGGATAGTGTCCCAAGTGGAGTCGGCCAAAGTAAGTAATATGTCGACGTTGTACTGTTGCCCGCTGACGCTTCGTAGTTGCGATTCGAACCCTTTGGCCCGAAATTTTCTGGTCGTTGGGCAACATGACGTTGCCAAACAACAAGGTCAAGTTGGCATTGACGGAAGTCGACTATAAACCCTTTATCAGTTTGTTCAACGTCACCAACGCTACGGTGACAAGCCCAGGGATATCCGGAATTGGTGAGAACAGTCATTCGTTCTTCTGCCTTGCATTTACCACTGCATGCAGCCGACTATGCTTCTGCTGCTGCTCTCGAACTGTCCAAGGATACCTCCGGCAATTATATTGTTGCCTTGAAATTCAAGAATGGGACAAATGACCAAGAGTTCCAGCCTTTGCAAATGTTTGGCCAGAACAATCTTACTCTGCCTCAGTTGATTGCGGCCCTTGATGTACATTCCTATTCGTTTATCTTTGTTCTCCGTTGTGATTCTCTGCTTCACAGCCTACTACGATCAACTCTACGATCAACTGGTGTTTTTCGTGCAACCAGACCGTCCTCCGTGGTTGCTCGGTTTTCAACTTTAGCACCGATCAATTCCTCAACCCTACTAGTTCCAACGGATATTAGATAGTGAAAGATCATAGGCTAGCAGTATTTATTGACTAACCTTATAAACTTCTGTAAGCTTTATTCGTAGATTAAATTCAATCCTACTCAATTAGTAATGTCATGTTTCCTCCAGACCATAAAGACCTGGTTGCAATCTCATTAAAAACAGCTTTCGAAGTTGCCATCGTGCATGGATACAATGATCGGCCACTGCATCATGCAGTGCCTCAAGGCCTCAAGGCCTCATGACCAAATGTGGTGCGGATGCATACAGCATTTGACGCTTTGACGCCTAACTCTCTCTCCGCTGTGAACCAACGAAATGCCAGTGGATCTGGAAAGTCGTTTCAAACGACTTCTTAAAGAGATCGTCACTATCTCGAATGGAATCCGAAACTCAGCTCTAGATCATGCAAATGGCCAGAATTTCGACGTTTCCGAGAAGTTCCGCAGGCAGCTCGAAACAATCCGTGTATCTGCTGACGCCATTCTCGAAGCCTTCGCCAAAGCAACTCTCACGAGCTACGCCCTTGACGACCAAATAACCGATTGGCTAGCTAATGGAGAGCCGCGCTTATGTTTGGACAAGCTGAAGGAAATGGAAGACATACTCAAGCCCGTCGAGCAAGTACCAACCGAAAACAAACTTGCTGTAGCCATGGACTTCCTTGATAAAAATAAGAATCTCTTTCATTTCTTGCTCACTCCCGACGCCTGGTGAGTTTGAAAGTCCATTTCCGGATGCATGCTTGACTTTACTACACAGGGATCATGAGGGAAACGTTCACTTGCCACCAGAAGCATCTCAAGTCAATGGTCTAGGCATCACGCATCCTCATCAACAAACTCAGGCGGCTCAGAATAGCGCGTAAGTGTCATGATGACGAAATACCAACATTTGTTTTCTGAACGCAATTGCAGCAGTGCAGCGACAGAGTACGAACATCAACCTCTGTCAGACCAAAATCAAACAATGGCAACAGGACGCAAAAGAGAATTTCTGAGTATGTAGATCGTCTTTGTTCATTGGGCTCGGGCTTATAGACGTCACCTTTTTGGTAGAACAAAAGTTGGACGAGATCTCACGATGGCTTGCTCCGTTGGATTGCACACAGAAGCACAAGGATACACTTAGGCTACGTCAAGAAGGCACATGCAAGTGGTTTCCCAACACCGATTTATACGAAAAATGGCGGGCACCTGGGAACCTTTTTTTGTGGTTACACGGCAAAGGTATGGTATTGGCACTCTCTTGGTCGCCGCAGCTGACACCCTGGATCCATCGATGTGCCCATAGGTGGTTGCGGAAAGTCAATGTTGATGTAATCCTACCAGTTGCTCATATCTATGTTGGTATTGATGGAGGCAGTGCATCCACGATCGAGCACCTCAGAAGTACGTTGGCAGAAGAAGAAGTGGTAGTATTCTTCTACTGCGATTTTCAAAACGAGCGGTCAACAAGTTCCATGGAGTTGATGCGCTCATTGCTATCTCAGCTCCTGCGTCACATCCGAGATCACAGCCTTGTCGACCCAGGGGACTTTCCGGACAAGATACTCAAGCAAAAAAGCGAGGGTACGCTATCGCTCGACGACCTCAAGAAACTCTGTGACCTAGTATCGCGTGCCGCGAGTTTCTTCCGTTATGAACCCTTGATAGTGATCGACGCACTTGATGAGTGTGCAGATATCGAGACCCTCCTACCTGCACTTGTCACACTGAGTCAGAGCGATGTTCGATTGTTGGTGACGAGCCGATCGGATCAGACCATCATGGATCATTTCACGGGCCTTCGATCCCTTTCCTTCGAGGACGTGGCAGAAGAGATTGCGGCAGACATAGCTCTGCATGTCAGACGAGAGCTTGACTCGCACAACCGTCTGAGATCTTCCGTTCCAGAGATGAAGGAGATATTCGCAAAGTTAACTGAGAGAGCGGAGGGGAGGTGAGGCATTCTATGGTAGTATCACATTGGGACTCATCGTTGCTGTTGGCAAGGTTCCGTTGGGTGCATTGTCAGCTGGACACCCTTAAACGATGCGCAACCACGGAAGAGCTAAGGACCTCCCGAGTGAACCGGACGCGACATATGAGAGAATACTAGGAGCGGTCGATGAGCGAAAGTCGGAGGGGTAGTCACAACCCATGCCTCCATGCCTTTGACCATATGCCAACCCCATGCCCACAGGCCTACGTATATCCAGATACGATTTGAGCACCTTAAATTTTTTTATTTAGCAGCACGATACACTCCAGCGACCTGTAACTGTCCGACAAAGGGCGAACGCCCTACTGGACAATAAACGAGGATGACAAAAAAAAATCAGAGGGCGTTGCAGCTAGCACAGATCATCGATGGACTCTCGATGGATTTCCAGAAACGAAAGAACGACCAGAAGACACGGCAATGGCTACAAACTACACTGGTGCATGCATTATCAAGCCTTGTGTCATACAATGAAGAGACGGATGTTCTCGCGTTATCTCATTTCACGGTCAAGGTATGTTTTGGGAATATATCTGCACTCTGAGATCCGCATGGTCCTTTCCCTAGGAATATCTCACAAGCCGTTCGGCGCTGCCGATGTATGAAATCGTCCCTCATGAAGCCCACGACGAGGCTGCCCAATTGTGCATGGGCTATCTCTCCGTTGTTTTGAAATCAAAACTTTCCCGTGGCGATATCGCGCTATTGCAAACCTTTCCAATGCTTTCGTACGTGCTCTCTTCTGGTTTCAACCACCTTGCCAATGTGGATTCGGGATCAACAATTACTCTGGAAGCACTACAATCTCTAGGATCAGTTGTCCGACATCATCCTTCACATTGGGACTGTCTCTGTGAGTTGCGGGAAGAGGTCCTCCGATTGGCTTATCCTCCATGGCCATTATCAAGACACGACTTTGTGCTCTACATATTGATTGCTTATTGCTCCCCTGGATTCCTTCAAACATTCCTGTCTAGCAATCATCCTCTGAAACCAAGGACCGGGACGAACCCTCTCGTTTATGCTGCGGATCTCCGGAGGACCAAGCATGCGATGATTCTTTTAGCATGCGGTGCTGACACGGACATGCGCGGTCCGGTTGTTGATGACTCTCATCGTGCATCCCCACTCGAGGTAGCCATTGATCTTGGTGATGACGTACTCGTTGCGGCACTCTTACGTAGAGGATGTTCGGTGACTTCCCAGGTTCTCGCGACTGCTGTGTGTATGCCGTGGTGTAGCACTCGCGTCCTCGTGAACCTCATGCAAACTGACGAGTTTGCGGAATGGGCGCTCGGAATTGGAGATGAAGAGTTGTATCGAGGCATATTCAACAGTGCAAGGCCAGATGCTGGGGACAGCAAGAAAACGGACCAAGATCATGTTGATCTGGCGCGGAGGTTGCGTCAGATTGGCCAGGACGTATCTACGGACAGTCAGTTCGGGAAGGAGCTTGTTCTGCGTGCCTTGCATGCAGCACACATGTCAATGCTAGAGTTTCTACTTCCGCCAGTTCAGCCTCCGCCTGCAGAATTCCTTATTGCGGCGTCGACTGGTGACACATCTGAAACAGTACCCGTGGTCCGTTTCCTGCTGCAGAAGGGAGTTGACGTGCACGCTGTTTCCTGTCGAGGTCGCGACACCGCACTGCACCTTGCTGCAACGTGTCCTTGGGAACCACGGGCTTTGGAGCTCACGAGACTTCTAATCAACGCTGGATGTGACCCTCATGCCCTCAATTCAGATGGCAAGACGCCATTAGTTGCCGCAGTGGAATGCGGTCACTACTCAGTGGTAGAGCTTTTGCTCTCGTACAATGTTCCACTCCCTTCCAATATTCTGCATGTCGCTTTGGCACTTCACCATCGGAATATCCAGATAATTCAATTGCTGGTACTCAGAGGTGCCAATATACATGCTGTCACCCCGTATGGTGCGAACACTGTACTTCATAATGCCCTTGATCAATGCTGGGCGTGTGAGGCTTGGGATGAGGATGAGGATGAGGATGAAGAAAGACAAATTGTGTGCGAAGAACGCAACGATTCAAAGTGTTTCGACTTGGTAAAGCTTTTCATCGAAGTTGGCTGCGATCCAAACATTCGTAATTCTGATGGAATGACAGTCCTGGAATATGCCGTTGAGTGGGGATTCACTTCGGTAGTCGAACATTTGCTCCAATCCAATGTCTCTCTTCCTCCAGACATTGTACCTTTCGCGCTGCGGAACCACTGCCCACCCCACATGATCCAATTGCTGGTGCTCAAAGGTGCCGATGTGCAATCTACCACGTCCGATGGGGATACTGTACTTCATCTTGCCATCCACACTGCAGAATTCGAAAGCGAGTCAGAGCGCTTGGAATTGATGAAGACTTTTATTACTGCTGGTTGCAATCCCGCCACATGCGATTCTTATGGAAGAACAACCATCGAACTTGCCCTCGAGTACGACGATATTCCAGTATTGGTACTTCTGTCGGAGCTCAATGTCTCAGTTCCTCCAGACATTCTACTCTTCGCGCTACGGAACTACTGTTGCTCAACGCTGACGATCGAATTCCTGGTGCTTAATGGTGCCGATGTACATTCCACCACGTCCGATGGGGATACTGTACTTCATCTCGCCATCGGCGAATACACGGAGCAAGAATGTTACAGTTTGGTACGAAATTTTATCGATCTCGGCTGCGATCCTGCCTTCTACCATCCTGGGCACACAACTGCCCTAGAAGCTGCCATTGAGCGTGGATACAGTTCAGTGGTCAAACTTCTACTTCAGTTTGAGGTCTGGTTCCCTCCCAACATCCTAGTCTTCGCGCTACGGCATCGCTGGACCCCCCCGATGATTCAATTCCTATTGCGCAAAGGTGCTGATGTGTATTTCGCCACGCCCAATGGTGATACCGTACTGCATCTCACTATTGCAGAATATGTCGAAGAAACATGCTGCTGCTTGGTGAAGAAATTTATCGACGCCGGCTGCAATCCTGCCGCTTGTAACTACGAGGGAAAGACTGTCCTGAAAACTGCCATGGAGCGTGCATACATCTCAGTAGTTGAAGCTTTACTCTACCTCAATGTCCCCTTTCCTTCCGACATGCTACTATTCGCGCTGCGCCAACGTTCCACTCTCGAGATGGTCAAATTCCTGATTGACAAAGGCGCTGATGTGCATACGACCGCATACAATGGGGATACTGTACTTCATCTCGCCATCGCTGGATACGCAGAAGAAGCGTGCTACTGGTTGGTGCAGAGTTTTATCGCTGCAGGCTGCGAGCCCGCTGGTTGCGTCTACTATCCCTGGCGAAAAACAGTCATGGAAGCTGCCATCGAGCGTGGATACACTTCAGTTGTCGAACTCCTCCTCCAGTCTAACGTGCCACTTTCTCGTAGCATTCTACACTTCGCGCTATGGCACCGATCCACTTCTCGGATGGTCCAATTCCTGACACGCAATGGCGCTTACGATCGTCTCGCTGAGTCCGGGATCGATTGGGATAGTCTACTTCAGCTAGTACATGCATCGTACTCCGGACAATACTGTCAATGGATCATTGAAATCCTCGATGCTTCGCGCCAAACCTACTATGGAGCGCACTCGAGTT
>JBBPNZ010000425.1:0-20292 GCA_038091195.1 Phylloporus rhodoxanthus | reverse complement strand
TTGGAATGCTTGCAAGGAAGCATGAGGTGTCTCTGTGCGGGAACACCACCAAAACATGTCTCCTCCGGGATATCTATTCAAGTATGGTAGTCAGCACAACCCAGGGCGGTACCGGTGCATTGCGTGACACACCCGATTGCGATATATAGTCCAAGGGAAGTCACCTTGCGCCGTGACGCGCTTCCACTTTCTGCCGGGTGCCATAGAGAGTTCAACTGCAACCCGACTCGTGTCATCAACAACACCGGGGAGATCCTTGCAAGTGGCATCCAGTGAGCATCTTGAGAAGACCAGAGACGTGCATTTCGGAGAAAACTGGACGCTTGCGGAGAATGGGGGGACTAGTAGGATGCACTGGTCGCCATTACGCTTCCAAAACCGACAAAGAAGGCTGTCGTCCGTCTGGTTTGAGATTGTGAGGCGCATGTCGCGTCTCGATGATCATCGCCCCAACTCTATTACAACCAAGAATAGCAATAAATTCACATCGGCTAGCCCGAGGTTGCATTCCTCCATCATCATGTCGCAGAGTCAGCCTCAAGAAAGAATTCCGGTATCAACCATGTAGTTGTATTGAAAAATGTCTGATTATCTACAGGTCCTAACTGCATCCGTTCGCGATGTCAGATTCTTCACTGCGCTTTTAAAAGGCATCAACTTTGCTAATGTGAGTCCCTTTGTCCGGTCAATGGGCGTCTCGAATACCAGCATGCATTTCAATCACTGCCTCAGCGTGCTTCCGTTACCCTGACCGCGGACACTGCAATGGGTATGATCATTACCGTCGAAGAAGCGCATTGCGTACTCGGTACGTGCCCATGGCAGCCTCCTCGCTGCTTTACGACCCCCGGGTCGCCCTTCTCGCTCACTCGTGTTTCCATTTTAACCCTTCGTCGCGCCTGCAGCAACATCCTACATCTATAGAGATCACTTTGACGAATGGAGTTACTCGCCCAACCACACTCTCCCCGAAAATTCGCAACCTCCATCCCAAACACCTGGCCATGCGCCAGGGTCGACAACGTTTGAGATACCCCTCTCTACGCTCATCGAGTGCCTCGGCGTCTTTGGCACGGCAAATGTCTCCTTCCATTCGGATGGCCCTCGGACAAGGAAATGGCGTAGGGAAGATGATGCTTCCGACGAAGAGCGCAAGGATCCCAAAGGAAAGGGACGCGACGCTCAATCCAACAGCAAGCAGCAACCCAATACGGCGCACGGTCTCGAACACTTTTTTGGTGGAGGGAATGACAAAAGGACCAGCATGCGGCTTTCATATGCTGGCCCTGGTTATCCCTTGGCGTTACTGCTGTGAGTGCTGCTCTGCCTCGCCTCTGCTTGCCCCCCATTTCTCCTCCGTTCATTCCTCGTATCTCCGACTTTGCTTTTCGCTTGTTACCATTCGAGCGCTCACGGACTGACCCGGTGATGTAATAATCAATGCATGCATCCTGTCCGTCGCAATAGCGCCGAGGATGCTTCAGGACCAACGACTGCATGCGAAATCACGACGTTTGATCCAGAACCAAATATAGAGCTCCCTTTTGACGGAGATCAAACGTGAGTGAGCAATATTCCTCGTTCGTGTGTGCTGCGTCTCTAATCATATACATATACATATACCTTTGCTTCCCACTTGATCTCTCCGATTTGGAAATTGTGATAGTGTACTGAAGGTTATATTCAAGGTCAGCATCTTCGTGTTCTTGGGTGTGCGCCCAATATTCGAGAGCGTTTAACTCATCTATAATTGAATTCTATTTTTGCTTCGATCTCCTGCCTGCAGTCCTCATCGTGGCTCCGAGATGCCTTGTCTGAAATTGACTCTTCGTGTGAGAAAATCACGTTTATCGCCAACCCCGCCGCAGATGTTGCAAAAAGTGCGGGCAAGCGCAGGGAGGGTGCTGGGGAAATAGGCAGCACTATGAAGCCTCTCTTCCGTATCAAGGCATCAGGGGATTTCGGGAGCACTGAGGTGTGTGACTGATGACGTTTTCTGACCTCCCCGCATTATCTCTCCATCTCCTCGGCAATGGGAGTGAAACGCGGTATTATTCATGACTCTGCCCTGTTAGATGGATTACCCCAATGACAGAGAAGTCTTGGAAACTTTGGAGTGCTCGCGATCAGTATCAGTCAGGTAAAACCTCTCACTTTATCCCTTATTTGTGCTCACACGCGGTTTGATCCACGAAGTTATCGCTTCGGGCATATTACACACACCATACGCGCGCTTCAGAGCTCCACAAAGACATCCCTGCGAATCGAAGCGGGGGGGTTGCTTAATTTGCAATTTCTGGTCCCCGTTCCAAAAGCTAGGGGAGGTGGGACATCAGACTCATTTATAGAATTTAGGGTGTGTGCGACGGGCGTTTCAGGGATATATTCTCACTCGCATTCTCAGTGTATGGCATTGGACGACGAGGTCGCATGAACAGGGTCTATTCGGTCTTCGAGGCGATCTTACCCTGGGTTATCGCTCGGTAGACAGTGAATAATGCACCAAAGTCTAAGGTGTGTGTAAAATGAAGGACGGTGACATGATCACAATAGGCCATTGAAATATGCCGCGGTGGTATCCTTAAGAGTAGGTGGGGCATATGTAGTTGATGAGGGTACTTGGGGCGTTGGTGGGTCGTAGTCGGCGATGATGGAGTCAAAAGAAGCTGGTGTTGATGGCACTGTTGCAGTGAATGAGTATGTGCCTCTGAATTCAGGGAAAGGGACTTGCCATGCGGTGCTGGCTTTAACTTGGCTGCAAGACTTGATACAATCAACTGGCGGACAGCATCGCCATCCAAAGGCTGGAAGCATGGTTTCTCACAAGGGGTGTTAAATGATCAACAAGACATACCTTGGCAGGTGGCTCCATCCTTGAAGGTGCTGCTGGCTCCTTCTGTGGAGGCTTGTATGTCCCAAGAGGACTTGAAGCTCTCCCAAGGTATGCGAGGACGTCTCCTTTTGTCAACATGCCACGAACGCCGGTTCCCTTGATGACCTCTGCATCGGTGACACCACCCTCTACGAGTAAACGGATGACAGATGGCATCAAATGCTTGGAATGTGTTGGATGACGGGAATGTATCTTTGGCTCCTGTGCAGGTTCAGGTGTTGATGGGGGTGGTGGTGATGGAGCAGCTGCTTTAGGTTCCTCTTTCGGTACCTCGAGGTTAGATATATCATCGCCCTCTTCTGCAAGGAGCGCAATAACTTTTCCGACGGCCACGTTCTTTGTGCCATCTGAGGCCTGCACGAATATGTATGAGCACGCAGCAATGTCTTCTGGACAAACGTACCAATATCTTTGCCAGCACACCGTCTTCCTGAGCTTCTACGTCGATCGTTGCCTTGTCCGTTTCCTGAACCGGGTAAGTAGACTGGTCCGTGATCACACGACGCGCCCACGTACGATTTCGAGCAGCACCTCACCAGCGGAGAAGGATTCGGCCTCTTTCTTTTTCCAGGAAGCAATGCCGCCCTCTGTCATTGTGGGTGACATGGCAGGCATCTCGAGGTTGGTAATGGCGCGACGAACGGATGTTTGGTGCAGACCTTTACAGTATGTATGAGCGCGCCGTGTACAGAATTAAATAGCTCAACGTACATCTGCGGGTGAGCGTCCGAGCGACAGTGCGGAACGACATGGTCAAGTGCGACCGAGTGTGAGCAAATTGAAGTACTCGCAATGCAACCCCCCTTGGTACTCGACCCCCCACCGCTAACCCAGTCTATACCATCGTCCTTCAAGCCAGCCACTTCAACCAACGAGCGCGTCGCGGGCGATATTGACGACAACTAATCCAACTAGACTTTGTCCAGCAACGACAGCGCAGACGAGACTTTGCCGATTCACTAGCATGTCCGCTCAGTTGGCAGAGCTTCTGGTAGTAGAGCGTGTGGCGCAGCTCGAGTGAGCTACGTCCATCACCATCCGTCGCACCCACAGCTAACACCCATACAGCACGATTATACAGCGAAGAAATGTACTTCTTCGTGAGATGTACCAAATGATACAATACAAACACAGCGTCGGTGTCCCCTTTGCATTGGAACCCAACGGTGGGAATGACGACGAGGACGAAGAGTTGAAACAGTTTTTGGACCGGTTCGATCTTGGAAAGCAGTGCGTTTTTACCATTCGTTCGGTCCATCAAAATCGCCGTCCGCGCGTGTCGGGACTGACCTGTCTTGTAGCCAGGAATCAGGTATGATATCCAATCTGTCCGACAGCGAGCTTTCTGGTCCGTTCCTGTCCGAAGAGGCGGCCGAAGACGTGGAGGAATCAGCCGTGCATGATGTTGACTCTCCGATGTCCGAGCCACCTGTGTCGCCTACACGGCACAAATCGCCGGTGCAAAAGGAAGAAGACGAGGAGGCTGAGATTGACGAAGTCGTGGAGGTTGCTGCAGTGGTCGAGCTTCCCGTGTCGTATCCATCCACGTCGCCTCTCGGGCAGCCCAAGGAGGTAGAAGAGGAAGAGGAGGAGGAGGAGGAGGAGGAGGAGGAGGAGCAGACATTGCCCCCCGAGAAACACAAGAGCGTAACTCCTTCGCCTCGTCCGCCATCTCGCTTTCCGTCAACGACTTCATATCGTAGCCCTGCAGCATCCCGACACACATCGCTATTCCGGACACCGCCCGTCCCATCGCAATCACCCCAGCATGTCAGTGTTGAACCCATCGTCGAGATGGACACCTCGGAACCTATGGAGGACATTCGTGAAGCGTCTCCCCAACTGATGTTTCTCCCTCCTTCGCCTACATATGACCAGCCAATAGAGGTACACACCGAGATTGAGGACATCGTTGTCGACATGGCGGTCACAGTCCCGCCCACTCCTGAATCTGAGCGTGTTCCAGTGGGACTTCCGTGTCCGATGGTCATCCACACCGCCGTTGATGTCGCGTCCATCCAACCGTCCCTGCTCATACCTACACCGACATCGCCTGCCCCTGCACTACCTGATTTTAGCTTTGAAGATACCGATGGTGAAACCCTCGTTGAAGAACCTCCACGAACCACGTGTCTAACGGACGTTGAACGTCACCACTTCGATCCGACCTATAGCCTCCCGCCTCTCAAGGCTTTTCCTCCCGAATACTTCCGCAAAGGTAAATCGTCGAAACAAAGAAAGAAAGATAAAGACAAGACGGACGCCAAAGGAGGTAAAGAGGAATGGGCACCGCTCGGATTCGTCAAGTGGGGCGCAATCATCCGTGCAAACCCGATTTATAAAAAGGTATCACGGGCGACCAAGTGTCTAAATACAAAAGATTGGGGTGTATGCATACTTTTTTCTCTTTTGGATTGCGCGCTGAATATTCGCGTGACTTTTGCACAGGTTGCGATTACGGAGCTCAGACTTTTGCGTACGCTGGAGCGCGTCGAAACTCTCGAGACCACTGCAAAATGGTGTTTTAAACAGCCAAAAAAACAGAGAAATCTGGGGGGAATAATGAAGACGCACTGGGATTATCTATTGGACGAGATGGTATGTATCCTTTTTCGTACCTCATGCGATCGTGGGCTCCTATTGTCCTTGGTACGGACGACCTAACGAGGCTCATGTGGACCACAGAAATGGATGCGAATCGACTTTCGGGAGGAACGCAAGTGGAAATATGTTCTTGCTTTCAATATCTCTACCGCCGTTCTTGAATGGCACGAAGCTGGTACGCGCGAAGAACGCATTAAGCAGGGGATTTGTATGCACTGGAAGCCGCCACGCACGATCGATTCTACCTCGAGTCCCTCGCAGCAACGGCGACGACAACAAGACATGGAAGTTGACGGTGAGGGAATCGCTTGCGAGCAAGGTGACAGGGAGCAGACATACAGTGATCAGGAGTCTGGAGATGAGGATGATGAGGGAGAAGTAGAACAACGGGACATCGTCGATGCATTGGAGACGAGGATTGTCCTTGAGGAGGCGTTGGAGGAGAGTGGGTCGCGATCTGGGTCGGGCGAGTCAGGGGAGAGCAGTCAGAGGCAGAGCATGGGTTCTGACGGCGTTGTGAAGCCGAAAATGGAGGACGTGGAGGATTCATCGGCCTTGGAAAACGTGAGCAGCGCATGGCAGAGGGACGCCGATGTGATGGACATTGACACTACTCAACCTGGTGACGCCCAGAGGGTTAGAGTTCCAGCTGATGAAGCCGGGAGAACGCAGACCGCGAAGCCGGAGGTCGTTGACCTCGTGGGCCTCAAACCAGACTCAAGCAATCCAGTCCTAGGTTCGCAACCAGGTGTCGAATCCCAAAGCGACACGCTTCCCGTACCCAGCCCGAGCAAGGCAGCGCCAAAATCGAACTTGTATGCACCGTTGAGAGAGCGGATCGCATACGCCGACGACACCAAGCTGTTCATAGACAATGACGACCTCGATCTCGTGAAAGCGCTTTCGGGTCTCACTACCGAAGATTCTCTGCCGTCCATGCTCGATCTCGACTCTGCACAACCTCTCGACCTCTCCGACCTCTTCCCTGACCTCCAGCCGTTTGGGATGTCTGACGTCGCGACTTCCGAGCCGAAAAAGAGGTCTGACAAGAAGTCGGAGAGGGACGACAACAGACGTATTGACGATGCCTCGTACTCGAAGATAACGCCCATCGGCAAATTCATGTCGTGTAAACCCATATTACTCGGCCCTTTGCAACCTGTAAGGCGATGGAAGGAGGGGCATTGGCTTCCTCCAGAGGAACCTGCTGTCACGGAGGCTGAGAGCTCGTCGAGTAGGATTACTGACGAGAAACTCACTGGTGAGTCTGCGTGGATGATCCAGCGTGGTACCGTGGATTATGTCTCATCGGTTCCTTTCCTTCATAGGACTCTTTGACGGGATTAGACCACCGGGAATAGGAGGCACCTTTTCCCCGCACCCTCCCAAAGAGAAGAAACGGCTCGAACACGCATGGAACCCTTCAGAAGATGCTCAGCTCAAATTCTTCTTCGAAAAGTACCCTTCTAATTGGACCCTCGTTGCCGATTCTTTCAACTCCACCCAGGCTACTATTTCAATCGACAAACGGACGCCTTGGGAGTGTTTTGAGCGCTGGAACCTCAAATTTGGTGGAAAACCTCCGAGCGGTGTTCCCGGGCATATGGACGTGACTTCTCCCGCGGGCGCGGATGGAACGCCGCCCCCTGCTACGCCATCTACGTCTACGCAGCAGGCCCAAATGATGACGAGAGGTGTGAAGCGCCTTGCGAACATTGGTGTTGCGCAGGGCCAGGCGGGTGGAATGGGTGTGACCGTCAGCTCGGATACGATAAAGAGACGAAGACACGGGCTCATGTATGAGGTTATACGAAAGACCGCAAAGAAAAGGGAAGCGGCACAGAAGGCTGCGAGCAGTGCGTCCCTTTCCGTGGTGGTAGATTGTTGCTAAAGGACTTGCAGTAAACCAGAGAAAGCCTCCCAATATTCATGACACGCATGGGCAATACAATAAAATGCCGAAGCTTACTCCTGCTGAGCTTAGCTGGATGAAAGCAGAGAAAGATTCGAAGGAGCAGGAACTGATGATAACACGACGGAGACACGAGGAGCTTGCAAGACAACAGTTATTACGTGCACAGGTTTGCGCTTTCTTGCCTTTGGTTGTATTGTGAATTTACTAACATCCCTCGTAGCAAGCGCCGGGTGCGGCAACTAGTACTTCGCAACAACCACAGCAACAAGCTCAACAGTCGCAATCGCAATCATCTCAACCACAGCAGCAGCAACAACCCCAGCAACAACCTCAGCAGACAGGTAATGGGGGCGCCCGACCAGCTACTCAACCATCCCAATCCATACCACTCCGTCCTCAATCTACGGTTCCTCAAGTCAACATCTCTCAGCAACAGCGAATACCCACTTCGATGTCCGCGGCAGGAGCGCGCATATCACCGCAGCAATTGCTCCAGGTCCAAGTGGCGCAAGCACGTGCGAACGCTGTCGTCCAATCTCAGGGCCAAGTACATGCCCAACTACAAGCTCAGGCTCAGGTTCAGGCGCAAGCACATTGCACTCCTCAAACCGCTCTTAGTAGTCTACCTGCTGCTGCGCACCTCTCGCCACCATATCATAGCCGGGCAGCGACGTCCTCGCCTGGTATTGGTGTCGCCCAACAAGCTTCTCCTCCTCGGACTGTTGTCACCCCTTCCAATGCTGGTGTGATTGCCTCTCCACGTCCACCGTCTGCCCAACCTCAACTGCCGATGCCATCGCCACAGATTCCCGTGAATACAATTCCGCGCCCGGCAAACAGTATTACAGCACATTATTTGCCTGTGGTACCCCCGGGCACACATTTCACACAGGAACAGATGGACCAGGCGTTGAGACTCATGCAGGTGAAGATTTTCCGTAGGCGAAGCGATTTGTACTGACACATGGCTGGCCTCAATTTTGACCTGGCGTAGCGAACAACGATGACGCAGGCACAGCAAGGGGGACAGTATCCTTCACAGAGCTAACTGTACACGCCGTTGGTGGGCTACCGCATGTATTGTTATGTCGATATTTTCATTCTCTTTCGCGTATTCACACATTTCGTCTTCTCTTGTCAATCATCACGTGTGAAGCCGCTGACCATGTAATGACCTCGTAGATGACCCCGCTGACCTTTACTCGGTCGTTACGTGCTCACTGCTCCACAGTGCTGACAGTCTTTTTTGGAATTAGTCAACTAACTTCACAAGTAGTCACTCTACTGACGCTGGATTTTGAAGACGTCGGCTCAAGGTCAAGACTGTTTCTAGGCTGCAATGATTCAGACCGTCATTCATATTGAAGTGGGCTGATACCTGCCAGTCCAAACTTCAATCTCTCGCGTATATAAGCCTGGCCGTTGTACTCTCATCGTCAGTTCCTTCTTCCGTCCCATATCTACCTCTTCTGCCTACTCTCATACTGCTCTCTTCTGCTCTACCGATGTCGACATCTCACCAGAACGCCATTTCTCCGAGCGTTTCCGCGTTCGCATGCGCCATGGGCCACCGTGGTCTGCAGATGCCGCCCGACGACGTGGACCAACTACTCGCTGCATCTGCGACCTTGATCGACGTGCACGATGCTTCGTCTGCTCTCAGTCCTTCCGCCTCCTGCTCCGACGGCGGCTTGAAGGACGTGACAAAGGATTACGACGTTCCGACGTTCGGCATGGTGCAACTGAAGTCCGGTCTCGTTTGGTTGCACCAGCTGGTCATCGCCCTTTTCGTCCAGATCACCACCATCGCGTCGGACGTCGTCTCCCTCAAGGATCGTGTTACCGCAGTCGAGAGTACTCCTCCGGTGGTCCGTGACCCGGTTACCGAAGCGCTCGCGCGACAAGTCAATGAACTATGCGAACGAGTCACATCCCAGCAGGATCGCATCGCCTCTCTCGAGAACTCCCACCGTGCAGAGACGGACGCGTACAAGAAGACGATACAGGAACTCACTACCAAGATCGACGACGACTTGAAGACCCGCGACGACGCCATCGAGAAGCTTGGCGAGTCTTTCAGGCTCTACAAGATATCGATGGAAACTCAAGGGGCGAGGATCACGGCGGTCAAGGCCGATTTCGCGCTCAAGATACGCCTCCTGCAGAAGGACATGGTAGGCGTTCAGACGGAGCTTTCCACGATCAAGAAGGCGCCGCCGCCTGCGGATGCTCCGTCTGCCAGCCAAGTTACGAAGGAGGAGGCCCCGAAGGCGCAGATCCTCACAAGCGTCGCTCAGCCCGGGGAAGAGGAGGTGGACGGTAAGCAATTTCTCGCCTTGTTTGCCCGTGACATAGCTGACGTGACATCCATGCTCAGACATCGTCAACTACCCTCTCCTTCCTGCCGTTGCACGAATTCTAGCGTATGCTGCAGTTGCCCGTGAACTGTCCGTAGACACGACTTCATCGGGAGGTCAATCAATCGTGACTCCCAACCAGAGTACGTGTTGCTGTTGTCTCGATAACTACATTTCCCGATCTCACGTTGCATGCCATAGACGAAACGAAGGTTAAGATTCCCAAAAAGTCTCCTGCCGCCACCCGCACAAACGTAGATCTGCCTGGCGCTAACAAGATATCTGCGATACCTACGATGCCTAGAGCCATGGAACGCCTGATGCCCGCGAAAGGCAAAAATAAGGAGAACAAGCCGTGCAATAGCTCGACGACGAGGACGACGCAAGAAGACAAGATGTCCAAGCCTAGTGCTGGACAGTCTCCAGACGTCAGTCTTAAGCTCTCTTCTATGGCGAGTCCCAAGAAGGCCCAGTCTAGTACTGGGTTAGCTTCGAAGATTTCCGCGCTGCCAAAGCCGCGCAAGTCGCTGCTGCCCGCGCCGCGGAAATCATTCCTCCCTAGTCTCGCTAAGCCTGGTGCAGTTGCCGATGGTGGTCAATCAAAAGGTGCGTTGATTGGTGGTTTTGTGGTTGTGATTGATATTAACGGTTGCGCGTTGATTCATAGAAGTCAAGACAGCTGATCGTCTACCCGGGGGGTTTGAGACCCAGACGAAAAAGCCGATTACCTCCAAGATTGCTGCCATCGTCAAACTGCGACCTTCCTCGGAATCTACATGTAAGCAATCTGGTGCTCATTTGGTTGGTCCTTGTTTGACGAGTAGTAGCATCGAGAGTACTTGAGAAGGAAGCTGCCGCTGGGTTGCCTGCATCGTCTTCCCTAGAGCCACTGGATGGCGCATTACGAGCAATGCAGGCTGACGGCAACGACCTTTTGAGGCTGGAACCACCATTCAGCTGCTCGATTGATGACCTTAGTTTCTCGGAAATAGCTCCTATTCCTCCGAGTGCGTTGATCCTCTCTTGCTGCATGCCACGTACTAACCCGATTCAAAAGCGAAATGGAGAGTCAAGAATGAAAACATCCAGGCTCCTTTCAAGCCGAGGAGTATGGATGCCAGACCCCCGAAGAGTCCTTTGAGATCCACACGTGAGTTGTGCCTTGCCTTTGCCGTAGCCCGTGCTGACCAGTGCTAGTGGTGTCACTGGCGGGGGACGAAACGTCCCCTCCGTTGCCCACATCGTCGTCACTGGCGGCACTCGACGCGGCGGTACAAAAGTTCCAGGGCGACGGGGACATTTTGACTTTTGTTCCAGTACCTGGTGTGGACTTCACCTTTTCTACGAGAAGACCCGTTTTCAGAGGTCTGTCTTTACTTTCTTCTGCTGTGTTCCATGGTCACTGACAATGATAACTTTAGGGGCTAGACCTCCCCACAAGCGCGAAAGCATCTACGTGTCACCCGTAAGAGCTTCGGCTGTCAAACCCTCGCGGAGACTGTAGTCGGTTGCGTGGATTTCCCACGGCGTAGTACCAGCGCGCGCCAGCAAAAGGGCTGACGTACGCCAAATGCCTTATACCTTTTTTTCTCTGCATTGGGGCTATTGCCTCTAGTTTAACGATACCAGTGATACGCCGAGATGGCGACGGACACTGTGGCTATAGTACTACTTGTGCTTGGCTAGTTCAATATAATTGGCTCTCCGACATCGGAGTTTAAATCTCTTCGGACCCCCGCAAGTTTGGAGTGAACGTTGATTGACTGTTCCAGGCTGGTGTTTAGCTCCGGCCTACAAGTTTTACCCTTCGACAGCGTGCTCTTATTCAAAACGGCGTCGGCTGGTGGAAGCGTCAATCGACGCCCGGAGTCTTCAGCCAGGTCGTCGACGATGGATAATCCTCCAAACGCCAACATACACACTATAGTCAAGGCTCAAATTGTCTTCCTCCTTTCAACACTCACGGAAGACAATTTTGAGAGAAACCAACTCGAAATACGTTCTGTATGTCTACTTTTTCTACTTTTTCTGCGTGAACGCTCACCTCGTCGCACGACACAGCTTTCTGAGCAGCACGGTCTCGACACCTACCTTCACTTCATCCGTCGTCTCATCGTCCATTCCCAAGGTCGCCTCGCCTTGGCTGCACCACCTTCTGCGTTTGATACCTCTACCGCGTTGACCTTCCGTCTCCTTGTCCAGGAAACTCAGCGTCTCGCTCGTGACCCTTTTCTCGCTGACCGATTCCGCGACGGCATAGACAAGGGTGAAGGGGATGCCTTCAGGCATTTCGATCTTCTCCGATTTGTAGATCGCGTCTCTCTTAGACCGCTCGAGCGACTCGTCTTGGCTTCTTCTATCGTTGCTGGTTCTATCCGCAAGGAGTTGGCCAGTCAGGCTGCTGCCCTCATTCGTGTCGACTTTGAAAACGCCGTCCTCTCCCTCTGCCAGCATCCCTCCTTCGACCATGCCGATCTCTCACCTCAGCAAATTGCAAAACTTATGTCAAACTTGTTGTCCGACTCCACTTCGGAAACCCCCGTGCTGGATGCAACTCAGCGTCAAGCCCTCATTGCGGCTGCACAAGCCAAGTACGGTCCAGAAATAGTGGCTCCTATCCTGCAGCGCATCTTCCCCACATTGAGGTATGCTACATGACGTGTGCTATTCATATTACTAATATGGTGCGCCTGCGCAGCCTGCCTCCCGGTGCATCTCTTGTGCAGACCTTGATACAACTTGGCCCGGATATTACCAGCGATCCGGACACCGTTCGTGCGCTCCTTCTTCGGTTTGGGATCTCCGATGCCAATCCTCCCCGGGATGCCCATATAATTGAGATCATATCAAGCATGGCTCGGCTTGCTGCGGAGGGTACAACCCTGTGTGACGTAGGGGCTTTGCTGAGGGCTTTGGGTAGTTTCGTAAGTTCCGACACTGGAAGCATGACTACGTCGTGGTTGACACGTTTGGCAGCACGTCAATCTTAACTGGGCCAACATCATCAAAATATTTGACTGGCCTGATCGTCATGGAGTTGATACTGCCACACTGAAGTTGTTGATCGCCATCCTCCTCAATTGTCCACGGGATGCCGATCCGCATGCAGTGACTGGGTTCTGGGGGACGTGGAAGAATTCGTTATACCAATTGAAGCTTCTCGATGCCCTCTTATCCTTACCCGCGGACACTTTCAATTTTGTGTCCTTGCCTGGTCACAGGATTGTCACTGTTGATGACGTGGCATCTGCGAGCCCTACGATCAAGTCTTTGGCTGCCAACGTCCAGGGGCACACGTGGAACTCTCTTGACCTTTTTGAAGTTCTTGTACGACTCGCAGATTCAGACAGTGCTGACATCCGAAATTGTGTACGTGATATGCTGGACAAGGCGCTCAAAATAAGTGCAGAGCTAGTACATATGGGTTTGCTTCAGGTTCCGGTATGTTTTCGCTCATCCTTGTCCCGGTCTTTTTTAAATGCTGTCATAGGATCAGAACTGGGGCGACATTCGGCTCGAATACTCTCGCAAGCTTTTGGCTATGTTTTTGGCGGGTCACCCAAACCATCAGCTTGTCTTTATGCGTCTATGGCAAATCGATCCCGCGTATCTTCTCAGCGCTTTCCGCGACTTCTACGATGAAAGTCCCCTCAATATTACTCGGATTTTGGATGTTGCGCAAGACCTCAAGGTGAGGAACCCCGACTTTTTTGCGTTTATATTTTCGTCTAACTTGCCGTAGATCCTCGAAAATCTTCTAGACTCGCGACCCTTTACGTTTGCTCTCGATGTCGCTGCACTGGCATCTCGCCGAGAGTACTTGAACCTCGACAAGTGGCTTGCTGACAATGTCACTGCCCATGGTGCCGAGTTCCTTCGTTCTATGATCCATTTCTTGGAAGTCAAAATGGAGAGCGAAAAAGTCTCGAGGATGTCGGACCCTGCAGTGGACAGTCGCACCATGCTCCTCAACCCGCAAACTATCGCCATCTTCCTCCGTACCCTTCGAAACAAGTCCGTACTAATCGTCTCTCCATGGTTGACCTTTACTAATGCAATATCCATCACATAGCTCCGCTAAAATGCCCCGCGAAGACATAGATTATTGTCTCGAAGTTCGCAGCGCATGTCTGCAAATTCACCCGCGCCTCATGAATCTCACCCCTGGTACGGATACCGAACCCGGCTTTGCTGTCGTCAACTACTCGGCCGAAATTGAAGCTGAAGTTGACGCTATATACAAGGAAATGTACGACGAACAAACGACCATTGACGAAGTTATCGCCCTCCTTCAACGCAGCAAAGCTTCCTCGGATCCCAGAGATCATGAAATCTTCTCCTGCATGCTCCATTTTCTATTCGACGAATATAAATTCTTCCAGTCCTATTACCCCGCACGCGAACTTGCTATGACCGGTTACCTCTTCGGTTCAATCATTCAGCACGAATTAGTCGACATCATTCCATTCGGGATAGCCCTTCGTTACGTTGTCGATGCCTTGAGCTGCCCTCCCGAGACGAACTTGTTCAAGTTTGGATTGCAAGCCCTGGCACGCTTCGAGAGTCGTCTTACGGAATGGCAGCCACTGTGTCAGGCTTTGTTGGGCATTCCGCACCTGATGGAGGCTCGTCCGGACCTTGCGGCTACTATCCACCGGGCAATTGCTGCTGGAGCAGATGGGTCGAACGGGGACATGAGGATTCACGCAGCTGATTCGGCTCCGGTGTTCATGGCCATCCAACCAGACAAGTTGGACGCAGAGATTCTCATGCCGGTTGAGGAGTTGTCTGACAAGATCCTGTTCATTGTAAACAACCTCGCACCGAGCAACTTTGACGCAAAAGTCACGGAGATGAAGGACTATTTTGATGACACTCATACGAGGTGGTTCGCCAATTATTTGGTTGACCAACGGATCAGTGCGGAACCCAACAATCAACAACTTTATCTGCGTTTCTTGGATGCTCTGGAGAAACCAAAATTGGGAAAGCTGATACTCCAGGAGACGTTCATAAAGTCTGCTGCAATGCTTAACAGCGAAAAAACAATGCAAATTACGTCTGAGCGAGCAACTCTGAAACACCTTGGGTCTTGGCTTGGCATCATCACGCTTGCAAGGGACAAGCCCATCCGTCACAAAAATATCTCCTTCAAAGACCTCCTTGTTGAGGGCTATGAAAATGGACGGTTGATCGTCGCTATTCCGTTCGTGTGCAAGACGCTTGAACCCTGCGCGAAATCGAAGGTGTTCAAGCCCCCGAATCCATGGCTCATGGCCGTCATCTCACTTCTTGCGGAGCTCTACCACTTTGCAGATCTCAAGCTGAATTTGAAGTTTGAGATTGAGGTGCTGTGCAAAGGGCTGGACATTGATCTTGATGCAGTCGAAGCGACGACAATCCTTCGAAACCGTCTTACGGCGGATGATTCAGCCTCCCCACCCGGTCTCCCTGACTATGTCAATGATATGGATTCGTTGCAGATGAACGGCTTCGAGGGTGGAGTGCAGGGTAAGGGACAGGTGATGTCGCTCGGCTCTGCCACCCCTACCGAGACACAGAGGGCGATTGGGGCACACATCGAGTCCATCCTGGCTGGCCTGGCATCAAGCGTCATCATCAGTCCGCAACTTGCGCCGCTGCACCTCAATCATTCGTTCAAGCGGGCTGTTCAGTTGGCTGTTGATCATTCCGTTCGCGAGGTTTGTATTACTTTTCCTCGGATGGTTTCGTTTCTCAACTATGGTCTTTTGTAGATCATTGTGCCTGTCGTTGAACGATCGGTCACGATTGCAGGCATTTCCACCCGAGAGCTCGTTATGAAAGATTTTGCTATGGAGTCCAGCGAGGAGAGGTTACGCAAGGCTGGCCATATGATGGCTCAGAAGCTTGCTGGAAGTCTCGCTTTAGTCACTTGCAAAGAACCTCTAAAAAGCAATCTTGGTGGACACCTTCGATCGTCTCTTGTTGACCACGGCTTCAGTGAACAAATGATTACCGAACAAGTTTTGTCTATCCTTGTATCCGACAACGTCGAAGTCGCTTGTTCCGCCATCGAAAAAGCTGCGATGGAACGCGCGGTGGCAGATGTTGATGAAAGTTTTGCAACCTCGTACGAAGCCCGTCGGAGACATAGAGAGCTTCGCAGTGGTCAGCCGTTCTGGGACCCCGATGCTCCGCCCTCCAACTTTTCGATCGCGCTCCCAGATCCGTTGCGTATCAAGGCCGCAGGTCTGCAGACCCATCAAGTTGCTGTATACGAAGACTTTTGTGAGTACCATGCGTGCTGTTTTGTCACATTACTGAGATGGGACTCCAGCTCTCGATCCCAAACGTCGGGCCTCTATTATGAGTCGCCCTAGCTCTGCAGTAGCATATTCACGTGCTGACCAACTTCCTACCGCCGGTTATGCTGCCTCTCCTACGCCAGAGCAAGGGATGACCGCTTTGAGCCACGCAGAAGCTATGGAACGATTCACGGTTTGTCCACCGGCTGCTGATGCTTGCGTAAATTAACCTAGAGTCTAAGATCACTGTCAGAGACTTGGAAAGTCTTATTGTTCAGCTGCCCATCTCTTCTCTCTCAGCATTACCCTCAAATCACGATATTCGCCACCTTGTCCGTCAAGTCCTCTTCATCGCTGCCGAGTCGGTCGATCACCACCGCACTCCGTTGCTGATATCTCAAAAGATTGTGCAATTGCTGTACAAGACATCATCGCAGTTGGGTAGGGAAATCTACGTAGCGCTATTGGATCAACTATGCCATACGTTCGAGGAAGTTGCGAAGGAGGCCATCACTTGGCTTTTGTATGCCGAGGATGAGGTTCGTACCTGGTCAGAGTTTACTTGTGCTTGTGCTGACGTTACTGTAGCGCAAGCTCAACATTCCGGTGACCGTCACTCTTCTTCGCAGCGGACTTGTGAACACGTCCCTGCAGGACCAGCAATTGGCCAAGAGTTTATTCCAAGATCCTCGTCCGACCTTGCAGAGTTTTGCAGCTGGCCTCGTCCGAGAGTGCTTGTCCAGTGACCCCCCTGTCGCATCCCAAAACCAGTTGACATACACGATCGAGGTCTTGGGACAGCTTGTCCAAGCCGGGAAAGCCAACGAAGAGTTTGTATCTTTTTTACTTTCCTCTCGATAAGATGGTCTAATGTTTTTCCAGCGTGCAATGCCTGTTAGACGACCTTCGCGGCGTCGTGAGACGGCCAACTAACGCCATTGCTTCTGACGGGGTTGTCATCAGGCAGCCTTCAGTGAAACCTGAGACTGAGCAACTTAGGGAGAAACTCTTTTCCTGGTTTCAGCAGTGGGTCACGATCTTCCAACGTTCACACTCCCCCGAGAAGGCTTTTGTTCCTTATATCACCCAGCTCACCAAGCAAGGTATTTTGAAGGTCGAGGACGTTTCTTCATTCTTCTTCCGTGTCTGCGCCGAATCCAGTGTCAATAGCTACCTCAAGTGTGTCGCCGCTGGAGAGTTCGAGTATGCTTTCCAGGCCCTGGATGCGATGTCGCGCTTGATCGTCTACATCATCAAGTACCACGGGGACGCTTCTGGTGTCAACAATGACCAGGCAAAAGTACATTACCTTACTAAAATCTTGTCCATCTTCGTTCTGGTTCTGGCCAATATGCACGAGGATCAAGGGACGATGTTTCAACAGAAGCCATTCTTCAGATTCTTCTCCAGTCTCATCAACGACCTACACGCGATGGAAGCGAACCTCGGATCCGCGTATTTCCAGTTGTTAACTGCCATCGGGTATGGGTTTAATAAAGAAAAGGTGTCATTTTTACTCATTACGATCTTGCAGTGATACTTTCAGTTCATTACAGCCCACCTATTTCCCCGGTTTTGCGTTCTCCTGGCTGAGTCTAGTTTCCCACAGGCACTTCATGCCGAAGCTGCTATTGTCCGAGAATCGAGAAGGCTGGTCCGCATTCCACAAACTTCTTTTGTCTCTCTTCAAATTCTTGGCGCCATTCTTAAAGGAAGCAGATCTTCAGCTTGCTGCTCGTGACCTCTACAGGGGCACACTTCGCCTGCTTCTTGTTCTCCTCCATGACTTCCCCGAGTTTCTCAGCGAGTACTACTTTAGTCTTTGCGATGTCATCCCTCCCCGCTGTATCCAACTCCGCAACATCATCATTAGCGCGTTCCCTCTCTCCATCGTCCTTCCCGACCCTCACTTGCGTAATATCAAATTCGACACAATCCCCGAGATGGGCCCCATTCCCCCCATCCTGTCCGACTTTGCTTCGGGCGTCAAAAGCGCTGATCTCAGAACCGGTCTGGATCAATACCTCCTAAACCGAGGTACTCCCACTTTCCTCGCTTCGCTGAAAGATCGCTTGAAGTTATCTGTGGTGCCGGATGGCGCCACCGAAACTTACAACCTCTCCCTCATCAATTCTCTGGTAATGTATATTGGAGTGTCCTCGGTCGCGCAGGCGAAGGCGCGCAGCGGGTCATCTGTCTTTGTTCCCAGCGACCCAGGCGTTGTTGCTTTACAGTACCTAGCCACTAATTTAGATGTTGAAGGTAAGGGATATTCATTTTTTTCCCTCTTGACCACACGTTCATGTGAACCTCTAGGACAACACCACCTTCTGAGCTCCATGGTGCTCCACCTGCGATATCCCAATGCCCATACCCACTGGTTTTCCTCCCTCTTACTCCACCTTTTTGTTGAGGTCAAGGATGACTGCTTCCGTGAGGTGATAACTCGCATTCTCTTGGAGCGGTTCATCGTCCACCGTCCTCACCCCTGGGGAGCGCTCGTCACGTTCATCGAGCTCCTCAGAAACCAGAAATATGAATTCTGGACCAAAGAGTTCATCCGTGTTGCCCCCGAAGTCACCATGCTTCTCGAGAGTGTGAGTGGTCGTATCTGATTATCCTATTCGGAAGCCGCTAATATTTCTACCAGGTTGCGAGGTCCATCTATCAATCCTAGACTCGCTTTGTCTTTTGCTATCTGTCGCACATATCTGTCTCTTTGGATTCTCTTCTCTGGCTTTTTTTTTCTTTCTTTCACGCTCTTTTCGCGCTTGCCTCCCTCTACCCACAACTCACTGTATTGTAACAAGTTTCCACCCACTCAAGTGTTGAACAAGGTGTAACATGTGAACTTTGATTATATCGGGCTCTCCTGCAGACGGTCCGTCGTGATGACTATCTCCACATTGCTCACCCTTTTTGCGTTGCGCGATCGTTGAACGTCCGTCTCGCTTCCCCGATTGTTTATATGCGACCTCGTCCGCTTCACGCTTACACCGATTTATCTTGTCACGATCCTTTTTGCGTACGTTACTTAATGTACAGGTGAAATATTATATGCATGTTATTTGTATGGGTCGTGTGCTAGTCGAGCCATGACATGCGTTCGTTCCACACCCATTTGGCTGCGACGTCCCCATGAGTCGGTTTCCAGCCGTACACGCTAATGCACAACAGCGTGAGCAGAGGCAAAACAAGGGAGCGGACAACGTACCCTGCACCTTGCACGCCCGCGGCACCGATCGCGTCCGCGCGACCGTCCACGACGAGCCAATCGGGCGAGAGCACCCCCGTGCGGATCGGGAACAGCCGCACGGCGCGCTCGAGTCCCGACGCGTCCGTGGCCTGCACAAACAGCGCGGTGCTCCCGCCGTCGTACGGATGTGGCTGGCAAAACAGGATCGCTGTGCACGCGTCAGGGCGACGTCGAGCGTGCGAGGGCTAAAACGTACCCGAGGACGGCCGGTCAAAACGCGTCGTGCCCATGTGCCATGTCTTGTTGGTAAAACGCCAGATGCTGTCCTTGAGCCAGTGTTGGATGAGGGGCTCGTCGGCACAGCCGATGACGACGAGGTTTCCAGATAGGACGCTCGGGTCCGACTTGTCGACGTCGGCGATGTTGACGATCTGGGCGTCGAGCGCGTGGAAGAGCTGTAGAGCGTGTGCGATGCGGAGGGCTGCAGAGAGCTCTGGGGACGGCGTCAGGGACGGGACAAGCAAGGTGAGTGGGGCGTTTGTGGAGAGGATCGATTGGAGCCGTCGGGGTGGCGCGGAGAGGCGATAGATTTCCGTTGTTGACGGGTCAGGACACGGGAGAGTCTGTGAAGCGATTTGCAGTTCGAAACAGCGCAATCCAAGCGGGTTCCATACCTTCCACGGAGACTTGGAATGGGACCCTGTGGTGTTGGTATCTCTGACGAACAAGATTGTGTCACCAGGGTTATGGAGGTCGACAAGGATATCGTCGCCATCAATGACGAATTTTGTCCCTTTCATGATGTCACCAGCGACACCCGAGTCAAGGGAGAACACCGAGACGTTGGTCGGCCGAATTGATATGCATCCTTCGGGGTTGATCGTCACTCGGAGCCGACCCAAACTAGACTTTATCAACAAAAACAGTCAACTGGACAATATACATACAGGATACTCACAGTCCAGGGGTCGTCAGTGCAAGGATCTGCCACCCATTCAGTGAGCCACTCTCCGCTGGGACTGCAACCGTGAGGGTAAAAT
>JBBPNZ010000424.1:0-20312 GCA_038091195.1 Phylloporus rhodoxanthus | reverse complement strand
ATCAGCCAATGTCTGAACCTGAACCTGAACCTACTACCTCAAGCTTGAACCTGAACCTGAACTGAACCTGAACTTTGCAGTTCAGTTCAGAGGTTCAGGTTTGAACCTTAGGTTCTGGACTAAACTTTGGCAACACTATGCCATCCTCCACCATTCCCATCATGCCATCCCCTATTGCCCTATGCAAACTCTGCAAGGGTGACTATGTCCCCCTTTATTTTTTCACCAACAAAGGGCTCACTAATGTGCAGGATGCCTCCCACAACTTAAATAAGGAAGCAATGGCCTTTATGCTGGACAAGCAGGGCATCCAAACTCTAGTCCCCATAAGTGCTGCGAAAGCCAAGCACACCATCATCCATGACAAGGACCTTACCTGGGCACAGCTCGATGAAGCCACCCATCATATGCTATAGGCAATGGCAGAGGCAGAGTGGCTGCAAGAGCGAACAGAAGCCATGCTCCAATTCTGAATGAACCTAGGCACCCATCCTTGGCAGCACGATGCAGATGAAACTGCATGGCAAGCCCTTGTCATCTACCAAGCCATGTACTGCCAATGCTGGCACGATACTATAGGTACCAACTTATCTTTTAACCCCAAGCACATTGACCAAGAAGCACTCATTTGCATCAAAGCCAAGCTTATTGACCAATGCTATCAAGCCATGGAGAAGAGAGCCAAAGAGGCAACAGACAAACTGTGGGCAACAGTCGCTGCACTACAGACCTCCCAGACCTCAACACCCTCCCTGTCTCAATGCCCTTCCTTTGTTCCCAAAGCAACAGGCTTACCCAAACGTTTTGCCTCCCCTCCCTCAGAGATGGCACAACTGCAGCATAAGCAATCCTGTTCCTTTTGCATCCCAGAAAAACCCAGCAATGAAAATGACCTCCTCCCCCCCTGTGCCATTTGCCTTGGCACTAACCCCCATATATACCCCGTTGTTGAATGCAACAAAACCCACACATGGGATGGCAAGCATGAGACATTCTCCAAGCACATCAATTGCTCCCTCATTGCCAAATCCATGAACCAACGACTCTGCACCAAATGGCAATGCAAGGGAGGCTGTTCCGACAACCACACACTTGCCCATGCCTGCTCTGGTTGCAGATCAGCTTCACATGGAGCTTACCAATGCCCTCGCACACAGAAGCACCCAAGCACAAACTCCTTATAAGCCAGGTGCCTGGCAGCATTTCATTAACCTTGCTGGCCTTTCTGAACACTATGGGAATATCCCTGATGGACTCTGTTATGGTTTCATTGTAGATTTTCCCCTGATCTCTCACCTTCAATCTTCTTCTAATTCCCCTTCTGTTGAAACTTTTCATGATGAACTGCATGACATTGTATGTAAAGAAGTAGATAAAGGTAGATACATTGGACTATTTCCTCTTTCCACAATACACCAATCATTAGGACCATTCCAAACATCCCCACTCTCAATTATACCTAAACCTGGCCATCCTGGCAAATTTAGATTAGTCCGAAACTTCTCCTTTCCCCTTTCTCCAAGCCTGTCTAACCCATCGCCTTCTATTAATTCATATATCAATCTGCACAACTTTCCTGCCACATGGGGAAAGTTTTCCATCATATACCTCCTTGCCACATGTCTCCCAGCAGGATCAGAAGTTGCCATGCAAGATGTTGCTGAAGCCTACTGAACAATACCCATATACCCCTCCCAATGGCCTGCTGCAGTCATACATACTTCATCCACCCACAGATACATTGACACATGCACAGCCTTTGAAGCCATGCCCTCAGCAGGCAGCTATGGGCACCTCGCAGATGCAGCAGTGGACATTTTCCACTTCCATGGGATCAGCCCAATAGACAAATGGGTTAATGACCACATATTCTTCCACATCCGCAGAGAACACTTGACCTCATACAACACCATGCAGAGAACATGGCACCAAGGAATCACTGCAACAGGTTGGACAGTGCAAGGCAGCTGAATCTGGTTCCAGGGATGTATCCGCCAAGACAGGTCCTTTGAGGAATTCAATGAAACATGTGTGCACCCAATCTCAGATCTATCTGAATTCATGCCACATTTGTCCCATGATGCAAAATTCACATATAGCATAGCCGACATCAATGCCATTTCAGACACTTTAAGGATCCCATGGGAACGATCAAAAGATCAACCATTTGCAGACTCCACCATCTACATAGGGTTTCTATGAAATTTACACAACCATACTGTGTTACTAAGCCCCAGCAAGACCAATAAATACCTTCTCACCATCACCCAATGGTAAGCAAGATCAACGCATGTGCTAGAGGATGTACAAAAATTATATGACAAACTATTGCACATGTCATCACTAGTTCTAGCTGGCCATGCCTACCTAACCAGTTTCGAACGCATGCTAGCAGTGTGTGCAGAGAAGCCTTTCCTGCCGCACCACCCAGATAAAGCCATTGCCACAGACCTTGACTAGTGGTACCATGTTCTCACAACAGGCAAAGCATCCCTTCTCATTGAGCCTCCTGCAACATTTACCGACATCAGTGCATTCTCAGATACTAGCTCTGGCATTGGCATTGGCATCATGATTGGCCACCAGTGGCGAGCTTGGCGTCTCCTCCCAGGGTGGCAAACTCATGCAGGAAAGCGAGACATTGCCTGGGCCGAAGCCATCAGCTTCAAGCTCCTCACTCTATCCATCTCTCACAGTGCTCACCAGTACTTACATGTTATTCTACATGGAGATAACACCAGCATTATTGAAAGTTGGTGCATCGGGCGACACAGAAACAAACTTATCAACGAGGTCTTCCAGCACATTCATTCACACCTTGGCGACACAAGTCATCCAACCCACAGCGTCCTTGTCAAGTTCATCCCCAGCAGACACAACCCAGCAGACACACCCTCCTGAGGCAATTACCCTCCTGCTAAACACCTCCTTCTTCCTATCCCAATTCCACCATTTCTATGGAACTTCATTGTCGACTTCAATGCTCCCCTCTTTCCACTTGAAATTCAAGCCCTTAACCAAGGGCGATACTCAGTTCCCATAGCCAAATTCATTAACTGCTTATGCCAGGAACAAGAAGTCCAACAGTGAGTGGAGCAAGACTGGGCTGATGTCGACAACATTATCTCCTATGCCCTACACTCCATCTAGCCCTGCCTATCCACACTTTGATGCACCACTGCCACCAGACCCTACCCCTTCCGCCACCCCATGCCCATGTTCATATCAGGCAGATCTCACCCCAGCTCCCTCCTTGCTCAGACCACAGTCTCGCATGCCAAAGACTCTTCCTGTGGTGCCCTGGCTTCAATCCTCCACATGCAGACAGTAATGCAGACATGATCCCACTCAACAAAGAACAGCTCAACTGCATCCTGAGCATTATAGGAGCTTCCTGGGCAGATTCAACAAAAGAGTTATATGTACAGGACAGGCCTACTCATGTTCCACGTCTTCTGTAATGTCAGTAACATCCCAGATGCACAATGAGCACCCATCGATGCCAACCTACTCGCATCATTCATTGCCAGCTGTGCTGGTGCCCACTCAGGATCCACCATAGCCAACTACACAGCAGCAATCTCTGTGTGGCACATTCTACATGGGCTTGCATGGAACATCAATGAGAATGAATACAAAGCCCTGCTTGAAGGAGCTCACAGGCTTGCCCCATCTTCATCCAAATGGCCAAAGTGTGCCCCATTCACTATAGCCATGCTAGAGCACTTCCAGGATGCCATGGACCTCTTGGATCTGCACGATGCCGCCATCTTTGCATGCATCATATATGCCTTTTTCTCCATCACTCATTTGGGAGAGTTCACAGTTTCCATGATTTCTAAATACAATCCAATTAAACATATCACAAGAACAGGCATGGAATTCACCACCAACCACGAAAACTTGCCAATCATCAAGTTCTCCCTTCTGTGCACCAAAGCGTCGCTAAATGGAGAAGAAGTCTACTGTGCCCCACTAGACCCCTCTTCCCTGCTTGATCCCAAATCACATCTTAACCATCATTTCTCTGTGAACCCTGACACAACAGGTGCGCACCTTTTCTTGTGGTGGCACCCATCAGGTTCAATGTGCCTGCTGTCCAAGAAGGAGGTAATAAAACAGATGGAAGCCATCAAAGTGGCCAATCCTGACCTCCCAGACCTGAAAGGCCACAGTCTACGCATTGGGGGAATACTGTACTACCTCCTCCTCAGCAGATCTTTTGATGCAGTTCAGACGATGGGATGCTGGTCCAGCGATTCATTCAAACTATACCTCCAGCACCATGCCCTTGTGCTCCCACCCTTCCTACAACACAAACCTGGCAGGATGGATGACCTGCATGACTACTTACTTTCACCCATGCGATAAGCATGCAGGTATGCTCCATTCGCTCCTACTGTCAGGGTCATGAGCCCATGCTGTCATATGTCACTCACTCCTACTCCACGGGTCACAGCGTGCTCTCCCCCGACAGGTTCAGGTCCAGTTTCAGGCCAGGAAGGCCTGTGGCCTTTTGCCCAACCCTCACCTCACTTGCACACACACTATATGCCACCTGCACCACATCGTCCTTTCTCTTGTGTCTCATGGCACTACTAGCGCATAGATGAAGGCCTGGGATTAGCTGAGTCATGAGGCGGATGCAGGACATAGTCTATGCATGGGAAGTGGAGTGAGCCTCAGCTCTTTCTCTCACTTCCCTTACATCCTAGCTAGTGTTACGATTGTTATGTGTAGCATACACAATAGATTCTTACTCCTAAGGCTTTACTGACTTGAGTGATACTTACAAAGAGACCAACTCAAGAGACAGAAAGGAACAGAGGAGAGCAAAGGATTGGTCAAGGGGTTTCCTTGAGTGAGACGAGGACAAGAGATTGGTCAAGGGGTTTCCTTGAGTGAGACGAGGACTAGAGATTTGACTTAGTAGTCACTGAGATTGGACTTGAAAGTACACTAGTATTGCACAGATCAAGACTAAAGTACATGTGGGTCGAATGAGATATTTATATGAGTGATACCCTGTGCACGGACCAAGAAATCAAAAAGGGAATTCAAGAGAAAAAGGAAAAGAATATTGAAGAATATCACAGAACACAGGCTATGTTAGCCGTCATGAGAGAGAACAGTGTTTGGAAGATCAAAAGAGGAAGAAGTTATACATGGTAAGCAAATCAAGATAAAAGAGATTGGTCTGGTGATCAGAAGAAAAGCGGAATAGGAATAACAGTGGTCACCTCGCCAATTGTCAAAGTGAGAGGAGAAGAGAAAAAGGACGAGGCGATGGAAAAGAAGATAAATTGTAACATTACCCCCTTCATATAGTTGAGCCCTGGCTCAATAGTCAATCCCGGCTATCCCCAATAAGTGATTCCCGGGTAAAGAGGGACATCAGTGGTTCTCCAAAGAAAGCGTGCAGGGTATGTGTGCAGACAGACAAAGATTGAGGATGTGTCCTGGTTGAGTGCAAAGCCCGCAGTTACGGTGGGGGCAGTATTGGTCACGATGTCCCCAGTTATGACAGAAGTTGCATTGGATAGATAGGCAACTATGCAGAGGGTGACCAGGGGTAGAGGCATGACAGTGAGGGCAGGAGTAGTTGGGGCAATTCTCTTGTGAGTGACTGAGAGCATGACATTGAAAGCACCTGGTGGAAGTCAATGCAAGATTGAGACAGTAGTGGTCGGGCAATGGGAGAACTTGTGTCGGGGAGAACAGGGTTCGATTGCCATTTGGGAGAGTGATCTACTGTGGGTGGTCACAAGGGATTGGGATGGCTGCCATGATGGGGTCTTTGTCCTCACTGTTAGTGGGGGCCCAGTTGGATTCCACAGCAGTGGGAGTATCTGCGGAAGGAGGAGAAGAAAGATGGAAGGCAAGAGAGCTTGGAGGAGGGACAGGGATTGGAGTATGAGGAGGGGAACAAGAGGTGAGGGTGTCGGTTGATGAGAGGTAATGGTCATGTTGTTCCTGTGGTAAGATAAGGAAAATTCGGCAAAAGGTAGAGTAAATGCAGTCTGGTGGTAGGGCAGAAATGTAACTACTGAAATCCATGTGACATAGGGTGGATAAAGAGAAATGAGAGACTTCAGAAATGGAAAATCATATGGGAATATCAGGTTGAGCAGAAGAGTGAAGAAGAAGCAAGGTGCAAGCAGTTCCATGAAAAATGTGTATGAGTTCCTGGACGACCTTGTTGTATTCAAAGAGGGGGTTTTGTTCAATGAGATACATCAACAGAGGGGAGTCAAGAACAGTAGAATATAAAGCAAACTGAGCAGGTTCAGGTAAGAAAATGAGATAGACTCATTGAGAATGTAGTTCGGTTGGTGATCTGGAGGGGGAAGACATGGACAAGGACAAGATGGAGAAGGAGAGAAAGAACATGGCGAGTGGAGTTTGTTAGGTAAGGTTGCAAGAGATACTCACAAAGAGACCATCAATTGGAATCTTACCATCTTAGAGGTGATGGAGTCGTTTATAACTACGAAGAATTGAGGCGGAGTGGCAGAGGTTGGATTTGAGTTTCCAGGTGTTTTCGGATGAGGGATAGCCTTTCCACACAGTCAGGTACTTCTGTTGGTTGACTGGGCCTTTGTGTGAGAGAATTGCTTCCACTTTGAATTCTTCTTTGTTATCTATGACATCAGGTGGTGGAGAGGAGAAGAAAGGGCTGTAAGTTTCAGTGGAGCGAAAGGGGGAATGAAGAGAGGCATGGAAGACGTTGTGAATTTTCCAGATTTTTGGGAGACAGAGTTCATAAGTGAGTGGGGATAGGATGCAGATGATTTCAAAGGGGCCATGGCATTTTGGTGCGAGTTTCCTGGATGGGTATTTAAGATGGAGATGGGTAGCTTCTAACCAAACTTTATCTCCAACTTTCCATGGGGTGAAACGGCGAGTTGTTCGAGCGGACATGATCTTTCTAGCAGATTCATGTGCTGCAAGTGCTTCTTTACGAGTTTTGTTGAGGTTGGACAGTTAGTTTTCTAGGGTGGGAAGGAAGGTTTTTCCTAGCGTGGGGTAAGAGCATGGTTTATAGCCATAAAGCAACAAGAAAGGGGAACATTTAGCGGAGCTGTGTGGTGCAGAATTATGATGAAATTCCACAGCAGATAAGGATTGCGCCCAGGCGTGGGGATTGTTGGTGCAAAAGATGTGGAGATAAGTTTCTAGTTCTTGATTGGTTCATTTGGTCTGTCCATTGGATTGGGAGTGATAAGCAGTGGAAAGGTGGACGTTATATTTTAAGAGGCAGGTGAGTTCTCTGACAAAGGCAGAAGCGAATTGTGGTCCTCTGTTGGAGATGAGGGAGTTATGGAGACTGAAGCATTTGAAGACATTTTCGAAGAAAAGAGAGGTGATTTCTGCTGTGTCGATGGATTTGGAACAAGGAGTAAGAATTACCCCCTTCATAAGGCCATGATTGACCATGACCAAAATAGAATCGAAGCCATTGGAAGAAGGAAGGTCAGTGATGAGATTGCAAGAAAGCTGCTTGAATGGCAAAGTGCAGGTGGAAACGATGGGGGAGAGCAGAGGGATGATAGGATGAGTGTTGACTTTATGCTGCTGGCAAATGGTGCAGCTGTCCACAAAATGCTTTACAAAAGTAGAAAGACTGGGCCACCAAAAATCATGTTTGATGATCACCTTAGTATGGTAGACCCCCATATGACCTGAGAGGGGAGAAGAGTGGATAGAATGGAGCAATGCTGACTGAGCAGGAGGAGGAACATACATATGACCCTTGAAGTAAAGGTGGCCATTGTTGAAGAGCCAGTCAGAGAGAGAGGTGCAGGTAAAGAGAAGGAATCCATCATTGAGAGTGGCAAGAGCTTTGATGACAAAGGGGTTTGTTGGCATGGAAGATTGAATGTGTCAAGTGAGGGTGGTGTTAAGGGCATTGATGATGACAGGGTTAGGGATAATGAAGGCGTCTATGTTGTCAGAGGAGGTGTTAATGGAATCATGGCATGAAAGAGCATCCGCAGGGCCCATGTGACTGCCTGGGGTGACCCGCCAAACAAGGTCAAAGTCTTGCAGGAAAAGGGACCAGCAAGCTTGTCAGTGAGAAAGTTTGTGGGGGTCTCTGATGTAGGAAAGGTTTTTGTGGTCAGTGATGATAGTGATGGGATGGGTAGTATCACATAGGTATTGTTTTCATTTGTCAAGGGCAAGGATGACAGCAAGAAGTTCACAATTGTAGATATCATAGTTTCATTTGGCCAGGGAAAATGTCTTTGAGAAATAGGCGACTGGATGTTGATCACCATTGGGATTGTGTTGCATTAAGACAGCACTGGAAGTGAGAAGGGAGGCATTGGTCATAACAAAAAATGGTTTAGAGATGTCAGGGATGGCAAGAATGGGAGTGGAGCAGAAGACCTGTTTGAGAGTGTCAAAGGATTTCTGTTGTAGGAGAGACCAGGTCCAAGGCTCGTTCTTTCGAGTGAGAAATGTCAGGGGGGCGACAATGTTTGAATAGTTGGGAATAAATTTGTGATAGAAATTTGCGAAGCCAAGGAAGGAACATATTCCTCTGACAGACATGGGGGGTTTCCAGTCTGCGATGGCTGAAAGTTTCTTGGGGTCCATGTGAATGAGTTCTTAACTGATGATCATACCAAGGTGTTCCATGGTGGGGGTATCAAAGGAACATTTCGAAATTTTCAAAGATAGTCCATGTTTGCAAATGTGTAGAAGGATGTGACGGGTTCATTCATGATGAAGTTCAATGGTTCCCTGTGTATGAATGCCAAGATTGTCCATGTAGATTTTTAACCACCATTCGAGAATCATATTGGCGAAAATGTGATTCATGAAGGCTTGGAAGGTGGTGGGTGCATTACAAAATTCAAAGAACATGATGGTTGGTTCAAAGAGGCCTAACAGGGTAATAAAGGCAGCTTTCCACTGGTCTTCCTTCCTGATGCAAATGTTATTATACCCCCATCAGATGTCGAACTTGGTGAAGAAGTTCGCTTCTTTCATGTCATTGATGAGTTTAGAGATAAGGGGTAGGGGGTAGGCATTTCAAATGGTATGACTGTTGAGGTAATGATAATCTTGGCAGGAACGAAGAGTTCTGTCTTTTTTAGGGATGAAAAAGAAAGGGGCAGCTTGTGGAGATTTGGAGGGAACGATGTGGCTGGTCTTCAAATGTTCTTCAATGAATGCCTGACATGTTTCTTTTTCAGAGGGGTTGAGTAGGTAGACTTTGGCGATCTTTGGGACAAAGGTGTCTTTCAGATCAATTGTGTGATCAAAAGGGCAATGTGGAGGGAGTTGATTATAGGTAGATTCAGTGAAGACATCGGCAAGATCAGAACAGAAATCAGGAACAGAGATTTCCTTTGGTTTCTCAGTCTGGGCTATTTCCATAGAGATAGAGATTTTGGCAACATTCTCTTCAAAAGATCTCATTGAGGGAGGGCACTCACAGAGAGGCTGCTCGACCCCAAGAGGATAGTGAGAAGAGAATGCAGTAGTGATGTCCAGATCTGAATTGGGGAAGGGTAAAGCATTGTAGGAGAGGGTGTTAGTTAAGTGGGGAAAGGAGTCGAAGTTGAGGGTGAAGTTTCTCCAGTCGATGGTTGGGTTCCATTTCTGGAGCCAGGGCAAGCCAAGTATAACATGGGGGTTTCGAAGATGAAGTATCAAGAAAGAGATAGTATTGGAAAAGTTGGAAGCAGAGATTTTGATGGTGGCTTTCCAAAGGATGGATTCCCTTGTATTCGTAGTTCCATCTATGTTGTAGGCAATGAGAGATTGAGAGAGACAAAATAGTGTAAAATCGCCCAAAGGGAGAAGTTGGGGGTCGAGGAAGTTTCCAGTTGCTCCAGAATCAATTAGAGCATTGGTGTCAACAGTTTTTGTTTTGCCATGTAGATGAACTGGGAGATGCATAGTTCTATTGTTGTTTCGTGCTATAAGTACATTATCAATGTAAAGGGAAAAAGATGTCGAGGCGGCTTCCCTTCTTAAAAATCCTTAGTAGCTTGGATTCGTTTGGGGGGAATGGAATGGGTTTCCTCAGTGGGTTCTTCATAACACATCTTAAGAACAAAGAGAATCTCTTTCTCTCCCTTTCTAGATGTTTTCAAGGAATTGACATATTCGTCTGTTGGAGTTTATAATCCATTTATGGTAATGATTACATAAGCTTAGAGCGGACCACTTAGAGTTTCCTTGCTACTGTAGATTCTTTAGTGTTTACTGAGTTCCTACAGAGTATTTCAATAGGTTATGAGCCCTGCCTGTGCTCAATAGGACTCACTTTCACTCACCAAAGTCCAAGACTCAAAAATGCCCTACTATGAAGTCAAACTTGAGGATGGCATGAAAATTCAAGTTTTGAGTCTCAATGGACATGACTGGTCAGACTACCACAAGAAATTGATTCTGGCAGCACGAGAAGCTCAGCGTGTGACACCAGAACCTGACTATGCTATTGTTTTAGCTATGGTAAAATCCAACTGGAGGCCCAACAACTCTAACAAGCAGCAGTGCCTCACGCACTGGCAATTGCAAGTCTCCAAACAACTCCAGAGTCTACCACCACCAGTCAAAAACCCTCAGGGAGCCACCACAAAGGCTAGCCAAGCCAGTGTAAGCCTCGCATCTTAAGCAAGCGGCATGGATAGCGAACGTGCAACCACGGATGTCCATTGCACAGCCACGGTGCAGCTCCACAATGCCAAAATGGCAAGTCAGACAGTCGACTACAAGACCGCTGACACCCTAACCTTGAATGCGAACCGCACTGAGCCAGTAATACCAGCGGACAGGTCGCGTGAGACCGTCAAGACCCAACCAGTCGAGATGACCACTACACATGCCAGGCGGCCACCAAGCAGAACAGAACCACAAGGAGAGTGCCAAGGAGAGGCAGCAGGCAGCATAAAGGATGCTGGAGAGGGCCCCAATGACAAGGAACATGCAGCAAGCGTAGCTTGACCACAACCACCAAGTGTAGCCAAGGCCACTATGAATCCAGGTGCACACCTAAACGACAACACATGTGTGCAGAGCATAGCGCACAACAACCCAATGGCAGGTCAGCAGGTCCACAAAATGACCGCTGACGTTATAAACCCACACACAAAATGTGCAGGGCCGACAAAGCCAGTGGACGGACCACACAACCAACCACCAGTGGTGAGCAGAGCTTGACCGCAGCTACCAATCAACGCTGAGGCCACAATGGACCAAGGCGACACTGCACATGCTCACAGCACACCACTCGAGGGGGAGCAAACAGGCCAGATGAAGTCAATCGGCCGCACTGATGAAGCCAATGTGCAAGACCAAGCAACAAGCATGAGCACACGAAGCACATCACACAACGACCACCACGCAAATGCATAGAGTGTATCACACCATGCCAATGCCAACAACGCCCAGGCCCCAGCAGCAGTCGATGAGGGCAAGCGAACAAACGTAAAACACCTGCCACACACACTCATCAAGCACCTCAGGCCACCAGATGATGCCAACAATAAAGTCAAGCATACAAGGATGGGCAAGGTTGAGGCGGAGGTGCCAAGGAAGCCAAAGGTTGATGTTACACATAGTGTACAAAAGAAATTCCACTCCTAAGGCTAACTGACTCAAGTGATACTCACAAAGAGACCAACTCAAGAGACAGTGGGAATGAAGGAGGACAAAGGATCGGTCTAGGGGTTTCCTAGAGTGAGACAAGGGCAAGGGATGAAGGATCAATCTAGGGGTTTTCTAGACAAGGACAAGAGATCAATCAAGGGGTTTCCTTGATCGAGACTAAAACTAAGATGCTCAACTTTAAAGTCACAAGGATGTGACTTGAAAATATGCTAATATTGTGCAGATCAAGACTACTGTACATGTGGATCAAACGAGGTATTTATACATGTCATGCCCTGTGCACGGACCAAGAAAGCAAGAAAGGAAATGAAGGAGAAAAAGGAAACAAACATCAAAGAAGGTCATGGAACATGGGCTAAGTTAGCCATCGTGAGAAAGAACAGTGTTAAGGTCAAAAGAGGAAGAGGTTATACTCAGTAAACGAATCAAGATAAAAGAGATTGGTCCGGTGATCAGAAGAAAGGTGGAATAGGAGTAATAGTGGTCACCTCGCCAATTGTCAAAGTGAGTGGAGAAGAGAAAGAGGACAAGGTGATGAAAGAGAAGATAAATCATAACATTACCCCCTTCATACAATTGAGCCCCTGGCTCAATGGTCAACCCCGGCTATCCCCAGAAGGTAATCCCCAGGAAGAGAGGCTTGTCAGTTGTTGTTCTCCACAGAAAGGGCACAGGGTACGTGTGCAGACGGACATAAATCAAGGATGTGTCCTGGTTGAGCACAAAGCCTACAGTTATGGTGGGGGCAGTATTGGTCATGATGTCCCCAATTACGACAGAAGTCACATAGGATAGATAAGCAACTATGCAGAGGGTGACCGGGGGTGGAGACGTGGCAGTAAGGGCATGAGTAGTTGGGACAGTTCTCTCGCACATGACTGAGAGTATGACATTGAAAGCACTGGGTGGAGGAAGACGCAAGAGGAAGGCAATAGTGGTCAGGTAATGGGAGGACTTGCATCAGAGAAGACAAGGTCCAGTTGCCATCTGGAAAAGTGATCCATTGAGGGCGGTCACGAGGGATAGGGATGGCTGCCGTGATAGGGTCTTCGTCTTCACTGTTGGTAGGAGCCCAGTCAGATTCTACTGTAGTGGGGGTATCTGCAGGGGGAGGAGAGGAAAGACAAGAGATGAGGGAATGTGGAGGAGGGATCGGGATGGGAGCATGAGGGGAAGAACGAGAGGTGAGCGTATCGGTAGAAGAAAGGTAATGGTCACATTGTTCCTGCGGTAAAGTAAGGAAGATGCGATGAAAAATAGGGTAAACATGGTCTGGTGGCAGGGCAGAGATATAACTACTGAAGTCTGCGTGGCATAAGGCAGCTAAAGAAAAGCAGAAAACCTCGGAAAGGGAAAATTGTATGGCTATATCGGGTTGGGAGGAGAAGGAGAGGAGAAGTGCAGCATGGGCAGTGCTATGAAAGATACGAATGAGTTCTTGGACCACCTTGTCATGTTCAAAGAGGGGGTTTTGTTCAATAATATACATCAATGGAGGGGAGTTGAGAACAGCAGAGTATAGGGTGAATTGGGCTGGTTCGGGCAAGAAAACAGGGTAGACTCGTCAGGAGCATAGCCCAGTTGGGGATCCAGAGGGGGAAGACATGGATGAAGACAAAACAGAAGAAGAAAGAAAAAACATGGCGAGTGGAGTTGGTTGGGTAAGGTCACAAGAGATACTCATGAAGAGACCATCAATTGAAACCTTACTGGCTTAGAGGTGATGAAGCTGTTTATAACCTCAAAGAATAGAAGTGAAGTGGCGGAGATTAGATTTGGGTTCCTAGGTGTTTTCAGATGAGGGATAGCCTTTCCATATGGTCAGGTACTTCCGTCGGTTGACTGGGCCTTTGTGTGAGAGAATTGCCTCCACTTCGTATTCTTCTTTGTTATCTATGATGTCAGGTGGCGGAGAAGAGAAGAAGGGGCTGTAAGATTCTATGGAGCAAAAGGGGGATAAAAGGGAGGCATGAAACATGTTGTGAATCTTTCAAGTCTTTGGAAGGCGGAGTTCATAAGTGAGTGGAGATAGGATGTGTATAATTTTGAAGGGACTGTGACATTTGGGTGCAAGTTTTCTAGACAGGTAGTTAAGACGGAGATGAGTAGCTTCTAACCACACCTTATCTCCAGTTTTCCATGGGGTGAAATGACAAGTTGTTCAAGTGGACATGATTTTTCTGGTGGATTCGTGTGTTGTGAGGGCTTCTTTATGGGCTTCATCGAGGTTGGAAAGTCAGTTTTCTAGGGCAGGGAGGAAGATTTTGCCAAGAGTAGGGTAAGAGCATGGTTCATAGCCATAAAGTAATGAGAAACAGGATTGTTTGGTGGACCTACTGTATGTGGCACAGAATTGTGATGGAATTCCACAGCAGATAGGGATTGCGCCCAGGCATGAGAATTGTTGGTGCAGAAGATGCGGAGATAGGTTTCCAGTTCCTAGTTTGTTTGTTTGGTTTGTCTGTCTGATTGAAGATGATAGGTGGTAGAGAGGTGGATGTCATATTTTAAAAGGCGAGCGAGTTCTCTGATGAAAGCAGAGGCAAACTGTGGTCCTCTGTCAGAGATGAGGGAGTCATAAAGGCCAAAATGTTTGAAGACATTTTCAAAGAAAAGGGAGGTGATTCCTGCTGTGTCGATGGATTTGAAACAAGGGGTGAGAATTACCCCCTTCATAAGGCCGTGGTCAATCATGACCAAAATAGAATCAAAGCCGTCAGATGGGGGAAGGTCGGTGATGAGGTCACAGGAGAGTTGTTTGAATGGCAGGGCAGAGGTAGAGATGATGGAAGAGAGTGGGGGAACCATAGGATGGGTATTGACTTTGTTCTGTTGACAGACAGCACAGCTGTTGATGAAATGTTTGACAAAAGTGGAGAGGCCAGGCCATCAGAAATTGCGTTCAATGATCACCTTTGTGTGATAAACACCCATATGACCCGAGAGGGGAGAGGAGTGAATGGAATGCAACAACACTGACCAAGCAGAGGGTGGAACATACATATGGCCTTTGAAATACAAATGACCATTGTCAAAGTGCCAGTCTGAGAGGGAGGCACAAGTGAAGAGGGGTGATCCCTCATCAAGAGCAGCAAGTGCTTTAAGAACAAAGGGGTCAGATGTCATAGAGGATTGGATATGGTGGGTGAGGGCAATGTCAAGGGCAGAGATAACAATGGGAGCAGGAACAAGAGATGTGTCGACGTTGTCAGAGGAGGTATTAATAGAGTCCTGTCGAGAGAAAGCATTGGCAGGACCCATCTTAGTACCAGGAGTAACTACCCAGTTGATGTCAAAATCTTGTAAAAAGAGAGACCAACGGGCTTGACAACGAGAGAGTTTATGTGGGTCATGGATATAAGATAGGTTCTTGTGATTGGTGAGAACAGAAACAGGATGAGGTGTGCCTAGAAGGTAATGCTTCCATTCAGTGAGGGCAAGGATGACTGCGAGGAGTTCACAGTCATAGATGTCATAGTTGTGCTTAGCAGGGGAGAAGGTCTTTGAGAAATAGGCAACAGAATGTTTGTTGCCATTCGGGTTGTCTTGCATGAGGACAGTGCCCATGGCAAGGAGAGAGGTGTCAGTCATGACATGGAATGGTTTGGAAATGTTGGGGATGGCAAGGACAGGAGCTGTGCAGAAGTGTTTTTTAAGGAAGTCAAAAGATGTTGCAAGGAAGACCACAGCCAAGGTTCTTCTCTGCGAGTAAGGAAAGTCAAAGGGGCAACGATGTTGGAGTAATTGGGAATGAATTTGTGGTAGAAGTTGGTGAAACCTAGGAAGGAATGGACTCCTTTGACAGATGTAGGTGGTTTCCAGTCGGCGATGGCAAAGAGTTTCTTAGGGTCCATTCTGACAAGTCCTTGTTCGATGATCATGCCAAGGTATTCCATGGTAGGGGTGTTGAAAGAACATTTAGAGATTTTCAAGGAGAGTCCATGTTCATGAAGGCATAGAAGAACACAACAGGTACGTTTGTGATGAAGTTCAATGGTCCCATGTGTATGAATGCCCAGGTTGTCCATGTAAATCTTGAGCCAGTGTTCAAGGATCATATGGGCAAAAATGTGATTCATAAAGGCTTGGAAGGTGGCAGGTGCATTGCAAAATCCAAAGAACATGACAGTGGGTTCAAAAAGGCCTAATGGGGTGATGAAGGCAGCCTTCCATTGGTCTTCTTCCCTGATGCAAATGTTATTATACCCCCATCGGATGTTGAACTTGGTGAAGTAGTTCACTTCTTTCATATCATCGATGAGTTCAGAGATGAGAGAGAGGGGGTAGGCATTCCGGATGGTATGGCTGTTGAGGTAACAGTAATCTTGACAGGGGTGAAGAGTTCCATCTTTCTTAGGGATGAAGAAGAAGGGAGCGGCTTGGGGAGATTTCGACAGGATGATACAGCCAGTTTGCAGGTGTTCTTCAATGAATTTCCGACAAGTTTCCTTTTTTGAGGGGTTGAGTGGGTATATCTTAGCAATTTTCAGGATGAAGGTGTCCTTCAGATCGATTGTGTGATCGAAAGGATGATGTGGAGGGAGTTGATTGTGAGTGGATTCGGTGAATATGTCAGCAAAGTCGGAACAAAAATCAGGGATGGGGATTTCCTTTGGTTTCTTAGTCTGGGCAATTTCCGTAGAAATAGTGATTTTGGCAATGTTTTCTTCAAAGGATCTTGATGAGGGAGAGCACTCACAGAGAGGCCACTTGACCCCAAGGGGATATCAGGAAGAGAGTGCGGAGGCAATGTCCAGATCAGGATTGGGGAAGGGTAGAGTTCTGTAAAAGAAGGTGTTAGTTAGCTGGGGAAGAGAATCAATTTCGAGGGTGAAACTCTTCCAGTTGATGGTTGGGTTCCATTTCTGGAGCCAGGGTAGGCCAAGTATGACATGAGGGTGTCGAAGATGAAGGATCAGGAAGGAAACAGTGTCAGAAAAGTTGGAAGTGGAAATTTTAATAGAGGCTTTCTAGAGGATTGATCCCTTTGTATTCGTTGTTCTGTCCACATTGTAGGTAATAAGAGGTTGAGAAAGACGAGACAGGGTAAAATCGCCCAAGGGGAGAAGTCAAAGATCAAGAAAATTTCTGGTTGCTCCAGAATCAATGAGAGCATTGGTATCAACAGTTTTGGTCTTGCCAAGTAGCTGAACAGGGAGACGCATAGTTCTATTGTCATTTCGTGCTACAAGTATATGATTGGTGTAAAGGGAAGGAGACGTCGAAGCAGCTTTCCTTTTTAAAAATCCTTGGCAGCTTGAATACGTTCAGGGGGAATAGAGTGAACTTCTTTGGCAGGTTCTTCATAGCACATCTTCAGGACAGAGAGGATCTCCTTTTCTCCTTTTCCAGATGTCTTTAAGAAGTTCACATATTTGTCTAATGGAGTGACAGCAGAGATGCCAGCAGCAGGCATAGAAGGAGCGGTCTCGGTCACTTGTATGTTCTGGGAGCTTCTCATGAGGGAATTATTCTGGGGTTGATGAGGGGGAAGAGAGGCCGTTGGGAATTTGCAGCAATTCTGAGCTGAGTGTCCTGGGAGTCAACAGCAGAAGCAGCAATTTTCACAGATGCATTTAGTGCATTCTGTGGGAGTTAACTTTGTGATGGAAACAGTGTCAACGTTCATAGCATTGGGGTCTCTGGCAGGGCAAGGGGTAAAGGTTGGGAGAGTTTGTCCTCCACAAAGAGCAAGGATGCACATTTTCTGCACATAGAAGACCTTAGCTTGGTCGATCCATTTGGCGATGGTGGTGGGGATGGCAGCCATGGACAAGATCATAGTAGTGATTCATTGGTCAAGGCCGAGTGAGAATTGGTTGATGAGAGTGACGTCGTCAGTGATTCCAGCTTTGCAGGAGAGATTCTGAAAGTCAGTGATGTACTGTTGGAAACCATCATCGATGATTCCATTCAAGAGATGAGAAGATTTCTGAATGAGCTTAGACAGCTCGAGACGAACAGTGGCTTTGGTGTCAAAAGGGTAGAATGTAGATTCAAAGTTGTTAGCAAACTCTTTGAAAGTCTTTCCAGTGGTGATGGTGGTATCGGCCATCTTGTTGTACCACATTTTGGTGAAGAAGGTGCCTCTTCCCTTAGACATCTTGTTAAGGGTGGTCATGATTTTGTCATTGTCAGTGGCATAAAGTGAGGTGTTGAGGGTGAAATAGGCCTTCATGGCCTTGATCCATCTGGAGGCATCAGCAGGTTCTCCAGAGAAGTCAGCAGGGAGGGCCGCTTTGAGTTCGGAGGTGTGGAAAGACATAGTAGGCTGTGTCAGGGCAGTGATGGCAAGTGGTGGGTTTGAGGGTGGTGGCGTTGAGGGGTGACTGAATACAGCAGTCCTCTGAGTGATACTGGGGTATGTGGCTTGTGGTCTGTGGTGGTGATGACTTTGGGAAGAGTGTTCCTCTGGGATGTCAATTTCGATGTCGCTATCAGTGTCGTGGCAGTTGTGATGGAGTCTGAATCTGGATGATCGACTCATGGTGGTAACAGGTGGGTCCTACGCTGTAGAAGGTGGGACCAAGGAGAGTCTTGATCTTTTGTTATGCATAGTGTATGAAAGAAATTCCACTCCCAAGGCTAACTGACTCGAGTGATACTCACGAAGAGACCAACTCAAGAGACAGTGGGAATAAAGGAGGATGAAGGATCAGTCTAGGGGTTTCCTAGAGTGAGACAAGGGTGAGGGATGAAGGATCAATCTAGGGGTTTCCTAGACAAGGACAAGAGATCGATCAAGGGGTTTCCTTAATCAAGACTAAGACTAGGATGCTCGACTTTAAAGTCACAAGGATGTGACTTGAAAGTACACTAATATTGTGCAGATCAAAACTACTGTACATGTGGATCAAACGAGGTATTTATACATGTCATGCCCTATGCACAGACCAAGAAAGCAAGAAAGGAAATGGAGGAGAAAAAGGAAACAAACATCAAAGAAGGTCATGAAACATGGGCTAAGTTAGCCATTATGAGAAAGAACAGTGTTAAGGTCAAAAGAGGAAGAGGTTATACTTGGTAAATGAATCAAGGTAAAAGAGATTGGTCCGGTGATCAGAAGAAAGGTGGAATAGGAGTAACAGTGGTCACCTTGCCAATTGTCAAAGTGAGTGGAGAAGAGAAAGAGGATGAGGTGATGAAAGTGAAGATAAATTATAACAGTTGAGGTCGAAGGAGCCATGGCAGATGCAAGGCCAACCACAGGTAGCACAGAGAAAAGTGCACAGGCATGCAACAAGGCATACAATGCAGCAACAGACCCCATACATGTCCAGGTCGACCCAGGTGGCACAACCACAGTCGGAGGCACAGCGCATGTGCATGCAGGCATGGAAGGTGAGGAGGTCAAGGGAGAACCTCCTGATGCAGAGATTGAGGGGGAGAGTGGCCAGGACAGCCATATCATATTGGTTGGGGAGGTACCATGGAGCACACTGACGCACGGGCGACCAGCAGCACACACTGACAAACTTGATCAGTGACCAGCACCACTCAACAACGACGTACCTGACCAACCACCATGCCCATCAGTACCTCCAAAACAACCTGACAAGTCACCACAACATCAAAATGACAATGCACATGCTAAGCGCAAGGGGGAGAGGAGTGGACACATGAGCATTGATGAAACGTGCTCCAGCATCAAAACGGCCATGTTGCAAGCTGTGGAGGGCAACAACATCAATGAAAACCATGCAAATGAGCTGCCAAACATATCAGAATGGGTCAGCAAATGGCCAGAACAACTGGCCAAACCCTATGCATCAGAAGTGTCAGGGAGTGACGAGGATGATTGAAACACATCAAAAAAGCTACACAAAGCATCAGCACGTGATAGGGAACAGCTAGAGCAACTGGAGGAGAAAGACTCACCAGAACAAGCTCAAGGCGACCCCAGCAGCAAAATGACCATGTCAGATGGTGCTCACAGCATCCAGGAATGCTCTGATGATGACAGAAACCAGTGTGTCGACAAGATGATCATGCAAAGCTGAAAACCAGGTCCAGAAGGGCAAATGAGCAAGCAGATAGCAGTGGATGATGTCGATGTTGAATGAAGGTGCATAAATGACTGCATATGCATCATATATGATGATACTAGGTGTCAGATGGATGGCACAATGAGTGCAGCATGCTGCGACTCAAAACAAGTCAAAACGGACATGCTAGCTGGAAAGCACACAAGTCAGCACGAGCGACTTACCTAGGCCACCCAGCACACTCCATGAACATCCAAGGCCACCTATCGAGTATTTCGGGCTGCTGCAATGACAACAAAAGGCCAAATTGTGACCTGCAAACGTCAGTCACACACAATCACACGGATGGACTTACCACCACATGTCAGTCATGTTGATGCCAAATTAGGTGAATCGTATGCATTAAGTACTCACCATGGAGGCTGGGGAACGTCCCAGACCCACCTTTAACCTGCGCAAATGGTGCACAGACTGAGGACAACGAGTGTGCGCACCTGCGGATCATAAGCAAATAGCCGAGCCACAACTTGCCATATCGGGCAACTATGCTAGTGCTGCACAATGCTACCTCAATGGATGTTACGCTTTTTCCTCCCTATCCTCTTTCGCTTTCTATTAGGAGGACTACTTGCCGCTTTCTTTACTCTCTTCTGGTATTTCGCACGATGATTCATCTCGTTCTCGATCCTATCCGATCCA
>JBBPNZ010000423.1:0-10638 GCA_038091195.1 Phylloporus rhodoxanthus | reverse complement strand
TGGATTCACGTCGAAGAAGCAGTCGAATGTACGTTTTCTACTTTTTTTATTTTATTTTTCTTACTCCCCGCCATCCCTTAGCGCGTTTGAAATCCTTCCGGGACCCCGCTGAACCACTCAACCCCGGTCTGCTCTACACGGGCGTGTCTGCGCTGACGGCATCTGTTATTGTCCGCTCGCGTTCGCTGCCTGTGCGGTTCCTCTTGCCGCCGCTGTCCTTGGTCGGCGCGTTTGCGTGTTTCCTTCCGCGGACAGCGGGCCGCGTGGGTGGCTGGGTCGAAGAGCTCGAGGACAGGTATGCACCGCGTGTGGGTGAGATTCGGCGAACGGGTGTCGCACATACGAGCATGGCGCTGGGGATGCTCGAAGAGAAATATAGAGCGGGAAAGGCAGGACTCGGAAAGGGTGCAAGGACCGCGGTGGAGGGGATCGAGAGCAATACAGGGTTGAGGTTGAGTGGGGTGTTTGGATGGACCAAGGACGACGATAAAAAATCGGACGAGGACAACAAGGGATAGATCTCGTGCATATATATCTCGCCCAATGACAATTCCATAGCATTATGTGGTAGATGATAGAGACACTGCACACAAGTCAGTCTGATGCATCCACCGCGTAAGACCAACCTACCGTCACTTCTTTTTCGCGCCGGGCTTGGTTGGTCGCTCCTTGGTCGCCGCAGGCTCCTTCTCGCCCTCCACGCTCGCCTGCAACGCCAACCATTCCTCCGCCCCAATCTCCTCCCCAAACCGCCTCCTGAACCGCGTCATACGACCTGTCCCTTCCTCCTCCTCGTCCTGGCTATGCTCCGCAGACTTCCCGCAGACGCGCTCCGTCGCATTCCAGAGCGGATGATTCGTCGTGTCGCGCGTGAGGATGATCTTTGAGCGCGGCGAGGTCGTCCAGTGCGTGAACGTGGACCCGTCGGCGCGGGTGACGTGCTGGAGAAAGTGGGGGACGACGGGCGCGGGGAGCGTGCAGGGGTGTTTCGTTTTGATGTGGGATCGGCCGTAGGGTGAGGTAGAGTGCCAGCGGGTGAGGGTGGCGCAGAGGAAGCGCCTGGAAAGGGAGAGCGCCATGGTGGAATAAAGGTAAGAGGTCACGTGGTGAGCGGTTTGTTTGATTCTAAAGCTTTTGCCAAACAAACCAGATGCATCGAGGGCTTTCGCCTTCTCTCCAAACAGTTATATCTCCGCTATCTCGCGCGGACTCGTATCGGCCGCTATCAACCAGTAGACTGCCTCGTGTTTGCCCTTAAATGAACATTCGGCGATCCTGTGTCAGGGGCTTCACAGCAAACGGGGGCTTCCGACTCAACATGCGCTGAACGTCAGGTTCGCTAGCCCGCCTCTTCCTCTTCCCTACAACAATCCTCCTCTAGCCTGTTCACCTGCACTCACTGCACCTCCAACCATGCTCGTACTCAGTCCTGATTCGACGTGCGACGTGTGTATGGAGAGCTACGATGGGGCAGTTATGCCGCATGCCATCAGCTGCGGCCACATCTTTTGTCGGCCGTAAGTTTTCAAAAGAACAAGAGAAAAAAACATACCACCCTCGTTGTCAGAAGAACTAAGGACATGATTCCAGGTGTCTCGAGCAGACGCAACGCCAGTGCCCCCTCTGTCGCCACGACTTTAACCCCTTGGATATCTGCAAACTGCACTTGCGCAGTGCCAGTTCGGAGACGGTCACGGGCGATACCCAAACGCTGCGCCTTTGGAGAGATATCGTGCACGCTGGGCGTGGGGATGCCACCCTCGAGGAAATGCAGCGGGTGATTGACGCGTGCAAGGTCCATCTCGATGCTCGGCCGCAGCGAAGACCGGTGCGTGATGAACGGAAGCGTTCTCCAGACGGCTGAAGGGTCGTTTCTAGTGTTACCCACTGGTGGTGAGTTGCCATCTCTTGTCAAACTTGATGGAAGCGCGAAGAACGTTGCGGGCGCAGACAGGCGAGTGGACTGAGCGCAGTGGACAACCGAGACCGCCTGATGTTGGATCTTGTGGCAGCACTGCAAAAGGAGGAAGCACTGAATAACTTTTGTCGGAAACAGTCCGTCCACACCTTTCTTGTGCATATTGATCGCGCGTTGACCTGTGATCATTATCTGTAGCGAGGTGGGTCGCCATGGCGTGGATGCGCGCAATGTCTAACCTGTAAACGATAGGCAGAATCGATGGCGCGAGAAAACCGATCGTTGCGTTCTAGAGCTGTAGACCGCAGTCGCACTACGACGCCGTACGTTTTGCGCCCGTCTTTGTGTTTGGTTCTATGGCTGAGCTACGGTGCAGCGACAGATCTCCATCTTTTCTCTTTGGTACCATCTTGGCATCCATGGGTATCTATGTGGTTTACTGTGCTCATTCGGTAATATCAAAGTGGGGCGGCAAACGATGATGGAAGTCTGTCATTCCCCATTTATAACCCAGTGGTAGCCTAGAGATACAGTGACCGAGACGGTGCATTGACGAGCAGAGAGTAGATACACTTTACAAACAGCTATCACAGCGGGGATTTCATAAACATCATCGTACACTTACCAAATTATGGGGCACAAACCGAATCACGCTTCACGGGTGAATGGCCTCGGCTCCTTGCCCTCGCGAACCCATCCAACGTAATCCGCAGTCAACAAGGCAGCCCTCAAGAACAGAGATCCATCCAGCAACGCTGCATCCTCCAACTCCGTGCCACTATAGTACCCTGCTGGACGCCTACCATAGAGGATGTCAAAGTGAGCAAAGGCGCGTTGAATCTTGACGACATGATCGTTGGGATGCGTGATCGCCGACTGCAAGATGGGCAGGAATGGGTTCGGTGTGGGACTCGTCTCGGTGGTGAGGGGGGCCTTTGGTGCGGGGGTGGGGATAGACGGCTCGATCGAGGTGGTGGTCATGAAAGATCTGATATTCAAGACTGGTTGACCCCAGATGACCCACAATGTGAGCACCGTGAGGAGATAGCCACGCAAGAGAAGGACTTGGGATCGCGGTGCGAGGTACGGAATAAATGAAGGGAGAAAGATACTCGAGGTGACCAAGTGCATCCTATCCAATATTCCACAGTCAGACGACTCATTCACCGTTGTGCAAAGAGACGTCACTCACATGAAGAAGTTGGCTTTGAAGCCATTCGGTGACAATCCTCCAACTGCGTAGACCAACGAGCTTACCCAAACTACTTCGTCCATCTTACGCTCAATTTCACCCGGTTGGTTTAGGTCGACCGTCCATTTCGCGACGTGTTCCTGGACCACAGGGGCATACTCGGCAAGAACGTCTGCGAAATGGTTGTCTACGTCTGAGGGTGATCTGCGCCTCAATCTCTCGTCTTTTATTACGGATGCTACGATGTCAAACGCATGCACGCCGCCAGTCCTGGACACAGGAGTGCTGGTGACAGCTGAGGTGTCCAGCGATAAAGACGAAAGGGAGTTTACAATGGAGTCGACACCATTTGTGAAGCCGGGGGTGAAAAGCGAAGGGGGAAGAGAACCCCTAACGCGGAGTGGGTGAACTGCTGTCAGCGCGAGACCTTGAGACCATGATTTAGAACATTCGTCCAGTAAGTTATTCCACGCCACGTACCCTCGACGAGCATCCCTTTCAAACCAAACTCGAGTCCATATCCAACATGGATGAAAGGATGCAAAAGGCCGGCAAACAAACGGCCCAACATTTCCGGTTGAGTGTTTGCATCTCGTCCTTCCGGGAAGTTGTATTTTTCGGAAAAGACAAACTCTTCAAGAGTACGCGTCGCGCCCTTTTCGGAAGTTTGATTGGAGAAGAAAGAGACGTAGGCTTGGTAAAATCTGAAATATGTTGAATAAAGATAAAGTGAACCGGAAGCAAGCCGCTGTACGATAACTTACTTTCCGTCCCCCAAGTGGTCAAAGAAATTTTGTTTGGTGATGGGCTCAGGAGACTGGATTATGGGCCGCTGAATTTCACTATCACGCTCAAAGTAGTCTCTGATGATCGCGGCCGATCCACCTAAAACGTAGATCCCGAGCGCGCGGTGCGTGATGTGGCTGGTTGCACATACGATGTTATAGTAAATCTGTGGTTCAACAGTGAAAGTGGCTAAACATACTTATGGAAGGACGAGTCGTTGAAGAATATGTGATAGCGTTGATGATTATCTTTGAGGACGTCCTGGAGGGCAACAAGTGATTCCAAGTTCGCTCCTGGGAACCTCTGGGGAGAAAGCTGTGACGGGGGCAGGGTCGATGGAGCCGGAAAGAGTTCGTCGAGACTTTGGTTGCCAGAGGACATGATCAAGATGGTGTCACGATGCTGTCAAGTCGCTAAGATCATTGGATCTTATAACTCAGCCGGGCTGTACCAGAGAGATCGCATTGTGGAGCTTAGGTGATCGAATGCTCACCAATCCTGAGCTGAACTGGGTAGGCCAAGTCCTGGATCAGTAATCAGAGTAGCGTAACGGCCAACTCTCCGGATGTGGCAGTGTACACTCGGCAGTTCTGCATCAAAGTCATCCCGGAGGGGACCAGGAAAGCCTTCCGTCGGCGAAATCATGTCGGATCACGCCGCAGGTTGTGCGGAAATAGCAGGACGCTGCCTAAGTATGACTTTGAACGATGTAAATTGTCCAATGGTTTTTGGGTGTCGTGTCCTCGTAGTAGCGTAAAGAGTTTTGGACCTTTTGAACCCGGGCCACATTGTGAGATGTTCGGCGAAAACGTGGAGAAGCGATTGGATGCCACGAAACTCCTGGGACGGCCAGCGCAGAGACTCAGAATTATCATTCGCTAATGTCATCTTTGCGTCCAGCATTACCCTTCTTCCTCTTTTCCTTTCGTTTCTCCCAGAGTTCGCGCCCCCGCAAATAATCTACACAAGGTACCTTGTCTCGCTGCTGCTTGCACCTTGGGCGTCTCCGAGTAGCACGTCGCGTGTACTCTCCCGGTTGCTCCAATCAGTCCTACTTTTTCGTCTCCCTAAAAATTCCGTACTCCCGTGCTACCTCCTATGGATTGCAATCGCGTTGACTCGAACGCTGCTCGGTTTCCTGTTGTCGCGTAGCGTGGGCTGGGCTTACCCGCGTTTGTTCAACCACTGGGCACTCTACGAATCGAGCGGTGGATGTGGACCTCCTCTCGTAGCGTATATGATTGCCTCTGGAGTGCGTCCATACTTCGCTGTGTTACTCTCATATCTCAAATGGGAAGTTACTGAATCACTTGTCCTGTTGATCGTATGCGCGCTTCTTGCCGCACTTGACTACGCTCCATGGATGTATGGCATAGCCATTGGGCTCGCCATGCTTGCCATCACTGTTCGCGCGCTCTTCTCTACCCTTTATCCAGCCCAGGCATATTCCACCCTAGATTTGCGCTATGGGCTCCCCCCAAAACGGCACTGTCACGGTGCAGACATTCAAATGTCTCTTTCTCTCCTCGCTTTCATTCTGCTACCCAACTTCGTCTTTGCATTTCTCACTAACCCACCCATCCCTCAAATGCCATCCCCACCCAGGAATGATGTGCAGTTCTTCGAAATTGTCCTCCTGTCGTACCCCAGACCAAACGATACCCACTCCCCTGATCAAGAGTCGATTCTCTCTCGGACTATCTCCTCATATCTACCATACGCATCTTCTTCCACAGCACTCTCCGTCTTCACACACGTGGCACCATCCAAACACCGCTCATTTTTGCAAGCCCAACGCCATTTCCAAGATGCGCCTATCATGTTTTACACAGATGGCGATGCACATCCGGACGCATATTCAGGACAGCATCTCCACCTCGCAGAAGCCTTTCGATGGATCACCGACAAAGGCGTGAGGGGATCCGAACGGGTCATGGTCGTTGAGGACGACTTTCCCCTCTGCGGCGAATGGGGTTGGCAGGGAATGCTGCGTGTCATGCAGGCGCTCGCCCGGGGACATCGCATCCCCTCTCCCGAAACTACCAAAATGTGGGGCGGATTCGTAGGCACGGGCGGCAGGTACATTGCGTATTCTCAATCGAGATCGGAAGATGTCTCATCATTCGACAGTGGTTTGATTCTTCTACCCATTCTTACAGAGACGCTTCGCGTGAATATTCCCCGTTTCTTGCGTTCATGGCGTGTCGTCCTGCGGACATTATTGTCCAGGATTGCCTCCTTGGATTCGATCCACTGTGTCCCACTGCTTCATCCTCCAAAGACGCAGTTGAAGGTATATGGTTCACCTGCAAGCGGCCAACCACGGTAATCTCATCTCATTTCATCATGGATCATATTGGTGGAAGTGCAAGTACTGCCAAGGGTAGGTATATAACCCAAACAAGTGGAGATGTGGATGGAGGCATCCATTTCATGGTTGTCCAGAAGTTGCTGTAGTGCCTGTCTGATGGTGGCTTGAACCATGTCCCATATCTGTTCATGACACTGTTGATATCTGCTATGTACAGTAATCTAGGATGAGGATGATTCTGAGGCCCCTTCTGGTATCATGTAGACTTGTTCTCAAGGGTAACATCATTGACCTCCCCAGTATTTCTCTCCATAATCTATAAACAGCTCTTTTCCTTTCTTGATCTGTTTCTCTAGAAAAGAGTCTATGTCCATATAAACTATGGTGTAATGGAACTCACTTGTGAAGAATCCAATCTGGTATTCTCCATTAACCACTCTGACTTTTCATGAGAATGTCAGTCATGTGTCCATGAGAAATATTGAGTATGTACATACCCTTTGCATCCACATTGTCTTTTTTATTGTGGTTCAAATATCTAGTTGCATTACTAAGATAAGCTGCATCAAATACTGGCAAACCATCATTCTCTTCATCTTGAGAAACATCAAATAGATAGTTGAGGCCAACATGCTTGGAAAGCTCACTATATAAAAGGTCCACAGATGAAATGTAAATGACATAATAGAAACTCACTGTCTTGCATCAGCAAGTTTAGGAGGTACAATTTGTCCAACATAGGCTATCAAATATCATTACAAAATGCAATACAAGGTATCAATAGTACTCACATCCAAGAAATGTATTTGTTCTCATATCTGAAGTTGCAAAGGCACCCCAGCCATATTTTCCACATTTGATTTCAACTGGCTATTGGAAGAATGTGCATATTTAACTTGAGGACAAACTATTCACCATACCTTGCTGGCTAGATGCTGCATCCTGGTATTGGAACATGGTCTGCCAAAATAGCCTCAATGAGAGACATGAATTACTAAAGACTATCTCATAATTAATGTTCTTACCTCTATAGTGTAATTTCAATCAGAATTCATGGAGTAATATTGAGTGTCTTCAACTCACCTAGCATCACAGCCAGTACAGATACCTGGAATACATTCCCTTCCACTCTTCAAACAACTGCAATTTTGCTCATAACATCTTCCATTGACACAGCTGCAGCTTTGCCATTGTCTTTCACCTGAAGAATAGATGCAATCATTTCATCAATGAAAATAGGGCCAAACTGGATTCTTACATTTGACACCACATCTACACATTGGTGTACAGTGGTGCTTAGCTACAAAGCAAGGGCAGTTATTACTGGTACATGGACCAGGATGAGCACAAGCATTCAGTCTGATATATTGATTATTAGAACTATTATAGGTGAATAAATAAAACCACACACATTGGACAAGTTAAAGATTTGTCATCCACTTATATCTCTTTATTTAGACTATGGTTAAGGGAATTGAAATAACAATTGTCTTACCAAAAACTAGTTTGATCCTTTTCCTTTGTTGTACATGCCTATTTTCTCTGTCTGAGCCTTCTACAAGTGGATGGCCTGAAAAATTAGATGAAAGGATTGTATCATCTGGAAACAGTTGTAATCTTTGTACAAAAACCTAGAAATTCCACTCATATATCAGTTCCTAAACACAAAATAATCCATGATCATAATTTACCTGTTTACAAGGTTTAAGGCATATAATTGCCAATTGACAGGGCAACAAATCTGGTGCAATGCCAAGAATAGTTTCTAGTGTATCCATAGAACCTGTTTGATGGGATATAGTAGGAGAAGGGGGTATGGATTCCTATTATCCAAAATAGATCAATCATTGTTAATATCAACATAATGTTACTTTCCATAAACTTTTCAAAATCCTGGATGTGTCTGAAGCAATCTGGACCACATGGATCTCCTTCAGACAATATCAGGCCCTGACCAGTCAACTGTGGCTTCCCAGAAGGTATATAGTTATTAGCATGGTCTTTGACTTTAAAACCATACTTTTCACATGTTTAATTTTTTTAAAAAGTAGGAACATACCATGAGTTTCACAGGACGCATGGAGGCAGTTTAAGCTTGGGCAGAAAACAGTAAGATTATTCATCAGTCTTTGTCGTAGATCATCTGCATCTGGTGTGTGAATGGTACATAGCTCTTCTTCCTGAGTGGTCTTGAATCTAAATGCACCTGGCCAATGAAGAGCATCTCTGATATGACTACATGACTGGCCACGCAGGCGATCGTAGCATTGCAGTAACGCACCTCTGGGACTGCTCCCACAATAACCCGCAGTTGTGTGATTCTCGCAACTTTTGTTTGAACATGTCCATGCGGTCGATATCATCTCTATCAATCCGATGCATGGCATACAGTCGTCTGACTGTCTCTATCTGGATCATCTCCACTAGTTTTCTTTGTTATATGTGATGACCGGCGCATGAGAGTGAAGCTTACTATCGGGATCAAATGGTTTCTCCCATTCCAAGACGTCAATTGTGGTTTGGAACTTCACCGACGGAAACCGCTCGTCGTCCGCGTAGGGCAAAAACTGCAAGTGAAAGTCATCCACGCGCATGCTCTTGGATATCGGCGGGCACGACTCGTATGGTGGGAGAGGCTTGAACGTGCGCAGTTCGACAGTGACAACGGGCACCGACACTTTTGCTATCCGCTGCTGGATGCCAGGCTGTCCGGGTGGACCACCCGACTCGACGGCCTCGACATACGTGAGGGCCATCACTACGGCAGGCCCGTCTGGCACGTCCTTGGGCGCCTGCAGCGCGCTGTTGTCGAGCAGCCGCGCCATGCCCGCTTTGGCGACGCGTGCGACCTCGCGCTTGGTCGCGACGAAGGACTGGGTGACGGACCCGAGGATGTCGCTGCAATACCCGGGCTCCCAGTCGTAGAACTCGTTCCAGACTCCTTTGTAGACGGTGAGCCCGAGCTGTTTGAGCTCGGCGAGCGAGCGGGGAGGTTCTTCGGAAGGATTTGAGAAGGGAGTTGCGGTCGGGGAGCTGGGTTCGGTGCGGTCGATGTATGCGGGGAGATCCATCATTTGTGGGAAGGGAGGAATTTGATTGTGTGGCTCAAGGTCGGAAGGCGAAGCCTTATAGAGGGTCGAACGTTCAAAGGCGACAGTACTTGGTGGTAGTCTACACCTAGTCTGGAGCGCAATGTGGCGAGTGGTATAGTACTCACGATCGTCGCAAAGTGCTCGATCAAGAAAGATCCAGTAGAAGTGTTGGTGATCGTCTGGTGGTTTTGAAGGAAATTCGTGCTGAGACGTGAGATGGGTGATTGTGTGGCGCTAGTACATCTTTCGTTAGCGGAAGCAAATTCAACTGGATCGATCGACTTGGCGTTTGAATTAGTGCATCTAGTTTTACTCTCGGGCGAGAACACCACCGTGCTTGCCAAACTGACCGTTCCTCATCTCCCTCACCCTTTTGATACCCTCATAAATATCCTCCTCCGTCGGCGCCCTGTCACCCACCCACTCCAGAATCCACGCCCGCAGCGCACCGAACTCTGTCCTCGGCACAGCGTCCGCACGCTCAGCTGCGTCTGGCACACCCTCCAGTCGCGCCCGCCGCCCCCACCCATCCTCAAACACCGGCCCTCTCAACCCAACCTCCATCCAAAACACAAGCGCCACCGCAAGTGTCTCCGTCTTGGGTACCACCCCTAGCGCCCGCATCCACACCAACACCTCCGGGATCTCCTCCGCGCGCGACGACAGCCCCAGCAACGCGGTGTACGCCGCGAACGTGCTCTCCGAGGGTACCACCGTCGGGAGAGGCGGACCAAGGTCTATTCGCTCGCCCGCGCCCTGCGTCGTCGTCGGTCGCTCTGCGCCCAAAAGTGTAGGGTAAGCCAAGAAGCGTCCCGGGTCAGGCGTCAGGACACGCGCGAGCTCTTGCAGGACACTCTCCCCGCCCTTGGCACGCGCGGGTGTCACACCACCACCGAATGGTCCGATTGCGCGTCCAAGGGCAGGCCAGTTGCCAAATATCATGCCGCGGAAGATGGACCGCGCGACTTCTGTCGAGCGGCGGTTTGCCCAGATGCCGACGACGGATGGAGGGGCTGGGGATTGGAAAAGGAATCTGAGATGCGCAACGAGCGTGTCGCGGGTCGGGAAAGTGCTATCGAAGCCAGTCTCTAAGCTAGTCTGCTCGGGATCATGGTCGGAATGTGGCGCTTCATTCTCGTTGAGGTCTTGGTGCCTTGGGAGTCCGGTAGCGTTGTATGGGGTCATCGTCGGGGCAAAAGGTCCACCTCGCTGTTTGAACAGTGGGGTGTCAGCAATGTACCAACTCATGGCTCCTTTTAGACTCTCCCCGTCCATCTTTGAAGCTTGTATTGCTGCCTTGAGGAGTATGCGAAGCATCAAATTAGTAGGGGGAACAAAA